>JAARMF010000496.1:62446-85479 GCA_022844705.1 Toxascaris leonina | reverse complement strand
AAAATTCACTTTGGTTGCTTTGCAGGGCGGACGATTCTTTCTCAGCGCGATAGTATGGGAAGTCAGATGTCAGGAAATGTGAGCGACTATGAGGTATCCAACAGTTCATTGCTACGACATCAGCAGCTACTCAAGCAGCATTCCTACTCGAGGTACGATTGGTTTAATCAAGGTCAAGAAGATCGGACCTCTGGTCTCGACCCCTCGGCACCACTCTTTGGCGCTTTGCCAGCACGTTTTGATGATATGCAATCTCTTCTTAAGCGCCTCAATTCCATCGTACGTCGGCAACGTAGGCTTACCCCAAAATCATTGAAGGCCGCTATTGAACAACACTCAACAACGGTTACCGCAGAAGAGAGCACTGAGATGTCCTCAGCACAGTCCAATAGAAGTGATATCAGCACCGCAACAACAAAAAGCACTCGAACTTCTAAAATGTCGAAGAAGGAGCAAAAGCCTCAAAAACCTCATCTCTCTTCAATAAAGGAGATGCTATTGCCAAAACCTTTAAGTACTGAAGATGGGATACAAACAAATGAGGAAAAAAATAAAAAGACACATGAAAAATTGCGATCACAATTGCCACCGAGTGGGAGAGAGCATGCACACGCAACTGCAGTACCAAAAGAATATCTTTTACCAATGTCAGCGATAACTAAGAAAGAGGAGGTGTCGGCTAGAAGCACTCAGAAAAGCTCATCTCCAACAGTAAAAGAATCACCAATGTCCACACGTTTCGATTCATCCACAGCATCTCTCAAGGGTCGTGCGATTTCAACGCCTCCGCCAGCGTTGAAGGCCTCATCACCAACGTACGTGACCTCATTTTCTTCTGCCGAGAGTGACAATGAATCATATTCTACATTGAGGAAAGAGCCATCTGCTTCTGCATTCAGAAGAAGCGGCGATGAGACGTCTTCTCTAAGGAAAAGTTTCACTGCAACTTCAGCGCTTGGTAGGGATCTGCGTTCATCGGTTTCCGCGTCGTTAGGTAGAAGTACGAGTTCTCTTTCGAGGTCAATCAGCGATTATAGTGACTCGCCAAGAAGTACTCTTTCGCGACATACTCGTCAAACTTCACCACTATCATCACTTTGGCGCAATTTTCCTTCCTTCTCTCCAGATAAAAGTGATTTTATGGGGAGCACATCCTCTCGAACAAGAGACGTGAGGTCAGGCTCGCCGTTGCGAAGGTACAATCGGAGCTCGAGCTCATCGTACCGACATGAAATGTCAAAGATCCCATCAGTAGATAGTGGTTTGTCGACACCTTCTTATACAAGGAAGTACTCATCGAGCTCCTACCAGCAAAGGTTGTCAACAAGAAAGGAGCCGACGTCACCCTCCCCGTTTCGCAGAGATTTTTCATCGTCGGTGAGAAGTGATCTTTCATCGACATCTTTGAGAAGCAGCAGTGTATCGTATTCACTTATTTCTTACAAGAAAGGCTAGAGTGCATATATATATCCACATGTCTGACGTTTGTCTACCAACAGATACATCAGACACGTGGATACAAGTGGTGGTTTTGTTCGATTGAAATGGCTCGTAGGGTCATACATAGTTGCTTCGTGCTTTACGAGGAACCTTCGTGTGTGTCATTTCGCTTTGTAGAGTCCTCGTGAGGAGTTACTTCAGACTAGATTATTTCTTTCATATTTGATTCTTGCCTCTTTTGAGAGGACTTTATGAGGTGAAATGTGACTTATTGACTTTCCACCATCACCAGCGTCATCAGTGAACACTATGAAAAACTGCTAAAGGGGACGGAAGTCTGACTCATGCAAAGGATTCTGACAAAGGGTATCTTCCAGTTTCCAACAGAAAATATACCACTTCATACCAAGAAGGTCGTGGAAAATAACAGGATTATGGATTTCAATCTTCGAATTCACAAAAGCGATCTTATCGCTCAGGAGCCAGAGAGATTCTTTGTCACGTGGGAGCAGCTGGCTTCCTATTCCGCATCCAGCTTGCTGTTTACCGTGAATAATCTGAATATCTTCAAAAACGCTTCCCACAATTCATCATTAAGACAATTCCTCCATTGTTTCTAAAAAGCTGAACAGTGAAAGAGCCAGAGGAAACTGTGAGTTCATTCTGGTAAAGGTATCCTCTAAGATGACTTAAGAAAAAAGATGATGATTAAAGACTGGCGGTCGCTGCTAAGGAGGTCGCTGTCATGCGATGCTCCAGAATTCGATGATGTTTTCAAAAGGCTCTCCAGTGAGCTAGAATTTGAGGCTTTTTTTATTTTTCCCATTATAAGGTTGGTGTTTACGTGAGTAGGTTTTTTTCCTGACTCGAATGATGTCAAGGCGACTTTGAAACGGATTCTTTGTCATGAGGTCGACTTTTGTAGAAAGGTTTTTCCGCGGTATATTTGCTCACTGCACTTTTCATGCGTACATTTTTCTTGTGCATTCAAATTCTCTGACACTAGTCCCTCACATCGTCACTCTCATCAATTTTCCAAGCGTTTGGGTGGGAAAGGGGAAACGGAGATCGCCGTTAGTGCTTTCAATTGCAATGTATGGAGGAGTTCACATATCCGCTGAAAATTTTGCGGAAGCTTCAAGATCTCGAATCGAACAGCTCATAATTAGCTTGGAATGTCTTTTCATGATGGACAAACTTATGCGTTATTAGCTGATATCCACCGAATTGAAGCTTCATAAGTCTTCCAATGCTTTCGTTCCGGTGCAAAACTTTATCGGTTTCTGCGGATTTTTCACTCCGCATCGTTTCAATAATTACTCCAATTTATGCGTCGAAAATGTGCAAATGAGTGCTGAGTTCGGGAATACAGAATTAATGATTCTAACGCATTCACAGCTTGCACGATCGTTGCTGACATACGAAAGAAAGTGGTGCTTTGTTGATTTTTTTTTTTCACAGTTGTGGCCATGGTCAGTACGCACAACCATCTGCTTAGCACTTTTTATGCGTCTTTTTCGCTTTGTTGCACTTCTTCCTCGCTCTTGCTTTACTTAAATGCGGTGTCTTTTCACTCGAAATGGGTAATCTTAACGGTCATTGACGCACCGAGGGAGAGGGTTTTGCGGGATCAAAGCGCAGAACATCATCTTCAGTCTGAGTAGGAGCGCCTTTCTCGTTTGAACGATTTTCTTCGCTATTTTTGCCGAGATAAAATTGGCCGATAGACTGTATTGGTTGAATTTTACAATTCTAGAACGTCCGTTTTTTTTCTCGAGCAGAGAACCTCGTTGATGGTGTTGTCAGTGATTGCACGTGAGGTGCATGATTATGGTCATTGCGGGTGATGGTCATTGTGCTGTGATGAGGTCAGTATTATGATTTCGGCTTGCTTTGGTTATTCGGATAATGCGCTCAACCACCCCTTTCTCTCTTGTTGCACAGAGTGTTACATTAGAAGATGGCGGTATATTTTATTTCTAAGCTAAGGTTGTTCGGGGATGGGGATGGAAAGGGAATCATTGAAGAATGGAACGGAAATGAATTAATATGAGAGTACGATGATGTGATGGTGCGGGTATTAGTTCAATTTATTGTCGTTTGTAATTGAAGGCATTTTTATCGCTAAAATTTGCAATCAGCCCAAATTTTACACATTTGCATTCTATCATTTTTGCATTTCGAGGGAAGTGTTGCCTTATGGTGATTGCCTCTAGTCGTGCCTTTATAGTCAGTCGACTTTTATTTGCATTTGTTCCTCTTTTAATCTCTGGAAACGATGTTGATGATTGAACGTCTGAAATAAACGAGTTTCAAAATGAAAACTTCCATCATCACATTAACGCACTCACAAAACTCAATCCAACCCATCTCACCTTAGAAATCTGCACCTTACGTTTGTTTATTTATCGCGAACTATAGCATTGCACCTCGATTGCGTCGGATGAAGTGATATTAGTTCGATGAACCATCACATTTTTGGGGGATTTTCTGAGAAGGAAGATTTCTTATCTATACTGATTTTGCAGGTGGAGAGGAGGGGGTGGGGAAGATGGACTGTTTGCTGAAAGACTGCTGAAGTTCGGAAACCACTCTCCGATGCATTCATTTCCCCGCACGAATTGCACTTTTTTAAGCACTGAAGCATTTGTAATTGAATGGTGTTACACAGCAGATATTATTTTTACGTTATGTGGACGAGAGCTCTTCAAAGGGTTTCATTTAATTACTCAAAGCTTATATTCTGCTTTTCGAAGATATGGTTATAATGCTGTGAATATGTTTCTGTTTACAGTGTTTTTTATAGTTAAGATGGCGAATATTTGGCTGAAGTGCAAGGATATTTAGCAACGAATAATCCTTTAGATGATTGAACACGAAGTATTGATAGCTTTATAGACACAGACACCACAGTGACAATGATCATCATCTGGCATTTATTGTTTATGCGAAAAAGACCTATTTGCGTCGTCAGATCTGAATTTGAGCTTTGGGATTATGAAAAGGGGGAGGGGAGGAGAGATGACAGCAGATCCATTTCAGTGCGATTTGGGGATTGCTGGTAGAGCTGGTAGAGTGGTCTTCATCGTATCGCATTTCGTGACCTTAGTGGTCAAAACTGGAACTCACACCTCAAATTTAAAGCAATGGTTCAACGGACATAGACCAAGGATCCCGAAAGTGTTTTAAGGGTCGGAGTAGCTGCAGTAGTGCCAAATTTGAGCTAGCCATCACTACCAGATGCTTTAAACTTGGCGGTCTCGAATATGTCACTGCTGATGGCACTCGTTGATGAGGTGAATGAGAACGCCAACTCATTATAACACCAGACTGTTTGTGGGGCTGTCAGTGATGTGCATCCCCTACAGTTCTGTGCGAGGAAGGGGAATTTGGAGACACGTTGAGGGCAAGGGTACGAAGAGGCGCAGTGATATGATCGGCATATTGAGATGATTGACTCTTAACGAAGCCCCTTTAAGCATGAATGCGAGTGCGCACTCGATGGCCACCTATGAGAATGCTCGTGTGCACACACCAACACCGAGTACAGCTTCTACACTTGTGATGGGTACACAGGGACGAGGTGCGAGTCCTAAGGTATTCCTTTATTCCTCATTCCTTTTTGTTCTCTTTGCTAGTGCTGCGGTTGATGATTATGTTTGTATTGTTGTGCTTGAAAAATCTGACAGCTTAGAGCTGAACTGAGTGAGGAGCCGTCATATAAGTCAGTAAAATCTCCGCTGTGGGTTTGTAGAGAATTCTTTTTCCACCACAAGAGAATTGTTTTGGCTTTGCACAATATTGTGCGAACTGTCGATTGATGTTTGATTAGTTTGTATGGGCATATAGCTTCGGACGAAATGGAATGACATATTTCTTGATTAGTCTGCGTTGTTTATTGGAGGCATGAAATACCCTGAATGAGCAAGAGCCTAGTGATGTACGTAGTGTATTGCGGGTGCCTCTGACTTCTTCGATTTCTCCCCACTTTATCGCCTACAGATCATAAGGCATTTTGCAAGTAACATTTGTTAGTCACCTACCTTGTCGCTTAGCGATAAGGCAGGGTGGTGCAGTGTTGTGCTACTAAATGGGATTGCTGTTACATTGATTGATGCATAAATGAGTATGGTCTAGGGGTTGTTTAAGATTACAGATTGGCGCAGCAGTCGACTGCTTGAAACTGAAAACAGAGTAAGTGATCGTAGCAATTGCATTGCCCATGACATTTGCACCTCAAGCATGAACAATTACCGCCCAGAGACAGTGGAACATTGGAGGGAGGACAAAAAGTACTGCTTAGAGGTAATGGGAGATCGGGGGAAGTTAGAGATGCTGCTGAGAGATGAGAGAGTGAGCTGAAGAGTTGGTGTTCTAAGAATTGCTATGTTTTGTAAACCTCACACCTGCACGGGAAATGTCCCACCTAAGAATGCTAAAGGTGCAAATGCCAATATCCTTGAAGTCTATATGGGAATGTTTTAATCCTAACTTATGCTTAGCTTCGTACTAATAAACCATTTCGATATCTCCTGCGTGCTCTCTGCTATCTTGTTTCCCTCTTTCTGAGTCCGATGTGAAGTCGATGCTGTAATTCTCACATTTTTGCGATGTGGGCATCTAGTCTTCTGATGCGATCCCTGATAGTGATCCCTTACGAAAGTATTTCCGAACTTCCCAAATCGCTTTCGAAGTGGAAATTACTCTCAGCATTAGATGGTTCATGTCTGAGTGAATTTCCATCCCCTTGTGGTGGAGGTATTTATTGCTGTGCTGTTTTGCTTATTGATGTGCAAACGACGAGAAGGATGTCCTGCCTGTTGATCATTATATTTTTGCTATAGTGATTGTATGACAATGTGATTTTAATGACGCAAAATTGAGTTGTCGATTATAATCGGATGCGAATGATTCCGCACTGAATTGTGAAATAGTAAGAGTAGAAGTGAAGTGAACCTAGTAAGAGGAAAATGAACGAGGCAACCTTCTTGTGTGCACATATCGTGATTTGTTGGACGGCGTTCTTTGTGCTCTGGGTGCTTGCTTAGCTCAGGCTTTATCTTCTATCCATACGGATGTCAACCTCCGCCTCTTTTATTTGTATTTGGCTTCTATGAAAAGCAGATCCGTTGTCATGTGTGCCTTTCACGAATACAGCCACTATGACTGCTTTTGATGTTGATTGATATTAGGGTATTTCAAACGCTTACATGATGCCACTCATATAGATGTACTATGAATATAGAAGATGAAAGGAGATTCACTGAGAGGGAATAAATGACTTCCATATTTTAGTCTTAATGTAGTGATGGGATTAAATGAACTTGTTTCGGATCTCATCATAATGATACAAAAATATATTTTTGAAAGGGATATATAAGAGAAAGTGGGGAAGTAGAGGCAGGAAGTGAAAAAAAAACGCTTAGAAGTGGATGCAACGATTGAGGAGTTTATCTCATTGTTGCCCTCCTTTGGTGATTTTAGAGTCCTATATCGATAGGTTTGTATTGAGATCTCTGTTATGTCTTATGTGCTGCCATATGATAGTTGGCGTAAAACGTGAAAAAATGTGCAAATGTATTCAGAAATCTCCAGGATATCATCGTTCGCTTTCAGGTAATACAGTCATTAAATAACGCATTGAATGGAAAAGGGCATCGTTTCTCTCATATTCATCTTCAAACGCCATCTAAATGTGCGCACTGTACCTCAATTCTGGTTGGTCTCGATAGACAAGGTTCGTATGCCATTTGCGTTCGCATTTCCTTGTGCGCTCATTTAGTTATGTTTTGGGGGAGAGTTATTGCGATGGTCACAGGAAAGGGGAGGGAGGAGATATGTGTAGCTTTATGGACCTAATTATCCTTATGGTCGATGGATTAGTTTGGTTGAGTATCCACAAAATTGTCTATAGTTCGTGTAATGCTTATAAAAAAACATAAATTGCTTCTTAAAACAACACACAATCCTAGCTTTATCATCCGTTTGATCGACTTGAATCAAACGATGTCAAACTCTATCGTTCTTTTTCAGTTTTTAATTTGAATCCCGAGTTGTCTTGTATTTTGCTATAAATTCCTCTTTACAGAATTGAAAAAAATAACGAATGACATTGTTTGTAACAATTATTTCATTCATTATTGTTGTTCGTTAAGGCGATTGTCTAATAAAGTACTGTTTTTTATTTTTTATTTTAAAGTCACGAATCAATTTGCAATGTTATAAGTAGAATAATTGCAGGTTTATTCTGTCAAGATTGTCAATACGCTTGTCACGTGAACTGTGCCCCAAAAGTGCCGTCGATCTGTCCCGTACCACCTGAAGCGCGTCGTCCATTGGGTATTGATCCGCAGAAAGGAGTAGGAACTGCATACGAAGGTATGTACCGCTTTGACATCATCAGTGGGCGAGGAATGAAGGGGAGGGGGGGGGGGGGAGGGGGGAGGGAAGGAGGAAAATAATTGCGCAGTGGAGACGATATTTTACGATCTCGTTACTTTTTCATAATTTTGCCTATTTCTTTTCACATTTTCCTGTCCATTTCAGTGCATAATGAAACAAGGTTAATAATGGTGCTGTCATGTGTATTCTGTTCATTGAGCACTCATATTGTCTGCAGGATTGGTTAAAACGCCGAAGCCAGCTGGAGTGAAGCGTGGATGGCAATCAACATATGTAGTGGTATGTGACTTCAAGCTATATCTCTATGACTGCAGCGTGGACAAACATGGCAAGGCTATCGATATTCATCCGGTTATAAGACAGGTTTCTTTTGTGTCAATTTGCTGTAGTGCTTCACCCAAGAAGTAATAATGTTTTTGCGTGAGAACATTTTGAGATATTTGGTGATAAATACGGCTTGGAGCAGCCTAGTGCATCGTTGCTGCTGTACACTTTGATGCGCCAACTGAGTCGCCCTTTTTTATTTACATTGTGACTAGCTTCGTGGCTAGGTCTTTGGTTTGAAGAGGGTTCAACAGGTTCTTGGCCATGAGATCAATCGCCGCATCGCCTTGCTAATATAGACCAATTTTCGAGCTTATTGACGCGAACCTTGTCGAATGGGCAAATTGCAATTCGAATGTTTCGAAAATAAGCACAACATGAAGGCGCAATGGAGTTTGAGACCACAAGGTTTTGTTTTTCGGAGAAAAGCAGTGTTCGAGGGGGTATCTTTCTGTGGGCCTATACGGGTACCTCATAGGCCAAAAATAGTTACAGCTATTAATTCTGAGCAGATTTGAAGTTCGTTATTTCTTTAAAAAAAGATAAAATTACACCGTGAGACGCTGTTACGAGGACAAAAGGAGCGGGCAACTCTTGAGTATGGTTCAAAGGAGGGGGGAAAGAATTCTTTCATTCACTGAAATATGAACGTTGAAAGAGAGAGATAGGCATTTTCTGCTTCCCCCCCCNCCCCCCCCCCCCCCCTACTCTTGGTCATGATTGCGTTTGAGAGGGCTATATGAGCCGATATTCATGCAGGCTACTGAAGCTTCGCATGTAATTGCGTTCTAATTTTACGATTCAAAATCCAGCCACATTGTCTGCTTGTTTCTACTCACTAAAGAATCGTGTTCTTCGGCAGGCCAACTGATTTTGTCAGCGTTAATTTGCCTTGCGTTCGATCTGTTCGAATGCGACTGCTGTACATGATGCTGTATTTTTCTCGGTGCCAAATCAGTGTGTTCCTAAATTTCAAACATTATTTTGTACACTTTGTTCTTTCCAGCATATGCTTTGTCCATTGGTACCTGGGAAGACGAATGCGATAATACCCGAAATAAGCTTATATTGTTGACACATCATAATGGCATCTGCTTTAAGGTATTGGATATGCGAGACACTGACTTTACGGTGACTGGGGTCACGGAAGCGGACGTGATTCATGCGTCAAAATCCGATTTGCCAAAGATCTTCCGAGTAACGACCAGTCAGATTCATGGTACATTACCCAGCTCGGGTGTGAACACGACCAGCTCAACATCAAGTAGTGGTAGTGCGTCGTCTGAGGGACCTGTCGCCAGACAGTACACTCTTCTTATGGCCGACAGTAACGAGGTAAGGTGTTGTGATGGTGATTGGGTGCTAATTCAGCAACGAAATTTCTGTTGCAACCGATGGCTTGGTATAAATGCGATGGGTGCTAAGTGGGCGTGGGATGAGTATTGTGCGTTTGAGCGATGTGAAAGCTGCTTGGACGAATTTACTGCAGTTTCCATTCATATCGGCGTTTGATTTCATGTATTGAAGTGTTGTTGTGAGAGTTGAATCGATTTGAATGAATCCTTACGAAGGCCCTTTCATCCTAATATAACTGCTCTCTTGTTCTTCAAACTTCCTTAATACCTTTATCTCAATGGCACGGATGGGATCCACTGCGAGCTTGTCATTCGTAGCGTTCAGCTATGAGGATGGTCGAAAAGAATGTCAAAATAATGCGAGTGAGGAATTCGCGGCTGATCACAAAATTAGTGCAAACCGGTAGGATTTCTGTTTTTTAAGCTTTATTTAAAGTGTGAAATATCTTATTGGTTGCAGGAGAAGACTAAGTGGGTCATCGCCCTCAACGAACTGAAAAGCCTTCTTCGGAAGTCGAGGCTTCCTGACAAAAGTGCTTTCATGGTTAAGGTAATGATTTGTTGTCTTACAGGCGTAGCTTTGTCTTCACCACTGCATTTTCCTTTTTCTATTTATAGTCGCTTCCAAAGTTAGATAGTTTGGGCAGCGAAGATTTGATCACTATTCTCAGCTTTGGTCAATTGAAATGCCAATGTTTCTTGATTTGTGCGGTTCGCTGTAAGTGGCGAAATGAGGCCGCATCTTACAGTTGACAACTAATTTTTCATATTCGTTCGATTGGCTTGCCAGAAGAAGTAGGAGAGTTTTTCGGTAAGGTATTACCATTTGATGGCTCTCGACTTTATTTAAGTCTCTCCATCTTTGAATATGCCTATGAATATCGTTACGCTTCTATAGAATCGCTGTTGTTTATACTCTTTGCACATATTTTAGAAAATGGGTTTGAAGAAAACACTTCATAAGTAATACCATTGAGGAGCTTATATCGGCTCGAAATTTTGCCGTAAAACGCACAGTGATGAAAAATGGATCTAATTTGAGCAATTGTGGCCAGTGGAAAGACGTATTTCCATGTATCTGCTAAAGAATTACCCAGGAAAAGAGCATGATCTGTGGCGGAGAATGGTTCCGAACGCGGAAATTCGGTACTATTTGGGTTCCAAAGGGTCATTATGACAGGCTGTTTTTAACAAAGAGATTAGAAGAATGGAACCTGCGGTTATGGCAGGCACGAATTCGAGAGTATTCAGTTCACTTACTGTTTAAATCTGAATAATGCATAATCTTTATTATGTGAATCTGTGGCATAGAAGGTGGTAAACCTATCACTTATACCTCAAGAACTATGACTTCGACCCTTTCCTTCCCCTGACCCATCCTTTCATTCTCCACTGCGCCGTCTACTCTCCTTTCCACAGCAGTAAACTTTAGCTGCTTCTGACAAGTTCCTTCATTGCTTTATCTTTTTAAGATGTCCGCTGCATTTGATAACTTGATGTTTTGCTTTGATTAGTGGAATCAACTATTGAAGGAGGTATTCGATTCGATAACACTTCGTGAGCTTCGAAGTGCTCAATGTGCAACGATCATCGACAAGAATAAGATCGTTATGGGCTTCACGGAGCATGGCCTATACTCTGTCGATCTAGATCGGGAGGTATGTACTCTCACATATTTATTTTCCAATCCTTTTAAAAGCTGTATTTTACGTTATATGAAATGGGAACTGCCTTCAAACAAGTGAGAGCTATGGGGATCTGGATTGCGAATACCACCAGTGCAGGCTGTTATTGTGTTGTAATCCCACGCGGTCGAAGAGGAAGCCGCTTAAATCCTTTTTATTTCCGAGTGGAGAGCGGATGGTTCCGCGACCGAACTTTTTGCACATGGGACATTTCCGAAAGCATTTCCCTTGACTTCCGCAGTTGCATCTGAAGAGACTCCTAATCCCATGATTAATCACGACCATTTTCACTGGCTTCTGAATGGATCAGCGGTCTGTTGGCCTTATACTGGTGTGATGCTCTTAGGAGTGGCGCGACCGGAAATGTGCAGTGGCATCAGTCGTAGACTGTGATGAGAGGAGGGAGGGGCATGAATGTGCAACACCGGCGCTAGCGTAGACGTGAACGAACCGTACTATCCAAAGACGTCGAGCAATCGGCTTTCGAGCCGTAACGTTTCTACACGTTGATGTTGACTCGCGTAACATGGAACATAGTGTGTGCTTGAAGGTGGCACTTATTCCTATGATAAAAATTATGCCGCATACCGATAGAATTTGTTTGGATGTTTTTGACAGGTGGACTTTTTTTGAATCAAGCGAATGGTGAGATGCTTTTGGCAATCTTGTTTATCTAGATCATGTCTAGTTGTACCATCACGTCGGCGCCCAGATACTCAGTCAGTCATAGCACAGAGTCACCATTATCACTGTGTAAATGCTTTGAATCGTCTTCTGTCACCCTTGTCGACAGTTGAGGCTGTATCGCTTTGTTTTTGTCAAATACGTGACGCTTCGATAGGGGCCATATCCTCGTCTTCTCTTCCAAAAATAGCATAAATCATAATCTGCGAGCAGACCACAATATATACAAATGCGAACTGATACATATGCGTGAAAATCTGAAAACATAAACGTTTCTGTCAATAATTGAAGTCTCATTGTAAAGATGCATCTGACTGTCAGCGCGAATCTTGCTTGAACTGAAGGTTTTTGGTGCTTGTATGAGGTATGTTCAGTTTGGCTAAGGGTGTGAGTGGTTAAAAGATAGCTGGTACCATCTCCTGTGTGTATTACTAATGGACTAAAACTTGTGCCGCAATGTCCACCGAAATCAGAGGTTAAGAGCATCGTGATTTAGTGATCTTGTGAACTGTCAGAAAGGAACCGAGGGAGCAGTGCAACCTCTGATGCATTCATGTATGCTCTTTTATTACCCAAAAACGACTTACAGTACGCTTTGTGACGTTTTTGATATGTAGCTGCAAGATGACAAACGCGGTAGCAGTGTGAAGAAGAGCAAGAACTGTATAGGGCACGTCAATACCTAGTGCCAGTCCGAGTAGCAAGTGTGCAGCCACACCAGTACCCATTGTAACACCGAGCAAATTCTTGCGATTGCTGAAAATTGTCACTCACTCACTCAACATCCTCGCTTTTGCGATAGATCTATCTCGTCGAATAGGACATTTCAGAATTTTGGGAAACTAACGAGCTGAGGGCTTCGGGATTTATTTCCTATTGTGGTCTTCTACCGTTCCACGACTGATTTATTCGTTTTCGAAACACCCTATTGGAAATAATTGGGCAGCGTATCCCGTTTGTCCTTTTTGCTGTCCGAGATAACTCGAAGGTCTTCTTAAAAGTGTGAGGAATGTCATCGGTGGTATAGACAGAGAATCGGGCGGTCGTTGAAGGTGTATTTTAATAGGATGATTTTTAAATAACCGGATGCTCTAATTAATGGAAGCACTTACTTTTCAATGTAATCTTGATACATCTGTGTCGGTATGCCGACTGCAAACGCCGACATAGCGGCTAATGGAGGACTGCTGAGGAGGGTGCGTGCCGAGAAGGCAAAGCCGATTAAGAAGCCTTCGAAGAAACTGAACAAGAGCAGCGTGTGTCGTCGAAAAACATCATTTTCGTAGTCCTCCTTGATCTGCTTCTTCAATATCGAATAGACGAACGACGGCAAGAGAACAAGTGATAATAAGAGAGCTGTTGATTTACCAATAATACAGACGACTAGCGGCGACAGGATACTACCCAAGGCACCGCCAACGGTTATGGCGAGTAGAAGAATGCCGGTCCATGTAAATGTACCCATCACTTGACTCGGATCGAAATCTCGGTCTAGCGGTGATTGTTCGCTCGCATCTTTCATCATTCCGTACAGTTCCTCCTTGAGATCGTCTAGTTCGTGCTTCCACTTCTCGACCTAGAACGAGCTTGGTTTCACATGATGCACCATACCCTTCTCCCTATTCGTCGACTCTTCTGGGCAGACCTTTTGTACAGAGTTCAGATCTTTTGAGTTACTACATCTGTGCCCATCCTAGCTTCTTGTTTTTCTTCGTTTCCACACCCAATTTTTGAGTTGCGTCTATGAATAATCCTCAAAATTTTTGGAAATCTGTTCTTGTGGAGAGAGGGAGGGGATACTATCACCCAAAGTGGAAAGGTAGAAAGATTTCGCCGTATATGTTTCACTAGGTGTCCACAATGATTCAGTAAATTATGAGGTAAGCCGAAGCGTTGCACGGTCCACAAGAGTTCTTCCGAGCAGCATATAGCGGAATAGACTTTGCCGTGATAAGTCATGCTCCGTTGAACAACGGCGACTCATCTTATGACGTCGTCGCACTGTGATAGCGGGCTTCTCAGCGCATACAGGTCTCTTGGGCTTGTCTCGTAGGGTGGCAACAATTTAAGAGTGTGACGAACCGTTTCGGAGAGGTCGTTTCCAAGATTTTGTGTATGATCTTTAATAGTCAGAAGCGCTCCTCGAATTTCAGTTGCATACTTCTTGGCTAACTCCACGAGTGGATCCACCGAAGAATTTGTAGCCATTGAGTCAGTTACTCCACCCAGCCGATAGGAGTACGTCTATGAGAATGAAGATACTCGTTACTGCACTCCTCTTATAGTTTCAGGATATGCAAATTTTGAATCGAATAACTGCATGCGCAAAACTCTTTCCATATCGCTTTTTTATATTTCATTCTAATGCATAAATGCCAATTTTATTCCACTTCAAAACAAAAGACATTATTTTGCACTATTTAGCACTATGGAAGAGTGTGATATTGCAATTGCAAATTCGCAACTCTCTTTTGCAATAAAGTCGACGAAATTTTTCAGACATTGACGCCAGTTGGTGGCGAAAAGGAGAGTAGTAAACGCAATGTGGAACGGATCGAATACAACGCTGAGGAACAGGTTGTGCCCGCACACTCATTTGTTGGCTGATTTTCTCTGTTTTAGTGACCGATAAGAGAAGGCCATAATTTGGGAATACTATGACCAAGGTGGTGGCGGTTTTCGCAAGTATGCGCGATGAACTGCAGTTGAAAGAGATTGGGCATACTGAGATCTGGGGGGGAGGGGGATAGAGTGGGGGATGATTGCACGCCGATATTTCGCTTTTGTACCCGAGTAAGTATGGCACTTCTCTTGTTTGCTTTCATTAACATAGAGCGTGTATAGTTTTGCGTTTGAAAGGAATGAGTGTGAGAAAATGTTTTCCTTTCTGAAGTGATTTTTCGTTGTAGATGATGAAGTGTGGATGTTTATGTTTGCAGTTGTTGTTGGCAATGCTCGGGCCGCAGAAGGATCGCCACGTTCGTCTCATTCCAATGGCTGCATTAGATGGTCGTGATCTGAAGTGGATCAAAGTGGCCGAAACAAAGGGCTGTCATTTGATGGCTATGGGTGCTGGCAATTCGTCTGATCCATGTCACTATTTTTGTGTGGCGATCAAGAAAACGGTTCGCCGATTTGGTGTTGCTTTTGTAAATAGAGCAGAGTTGCATTGGCTTCGTTAGATGGGTTTTGGCATCGAAAGGTACTTATCATTCGTTGCTGTCATTGCTTTTCTATTATAATTCAGATGATGAACTGATTCTGGGAACTTTTCTTTTCGCCAAAAATCTTTTCCTGTGAGGTGGAGAATTGAATTATAGCGAGAATTTGTTGTGAAATATATGACCATCAGTTACACTAAATAATATATCATCGAATATAATATATAATACTGTGTATTTGTAAAATATATATTGATGAAACGTGGAATTGATTATTCACTGGGATCATTTCTTTAGTCACGAAAATAATAGTCCGTATTATGGGATTCTCGAGAAAACTATTCGATTTTGCGACCTCTTTTTATTACTTAACGTTGCCGTAACCCATTCAGCTAGTTGATAAGTGCTTCTTCTATAGGCTGTTGCATTTGCCCAAATGGTCGGAGATTGCTGTGCTTGGGTGCGCTGAATCGGTGCGATCTGCTTCATAGTGTGGTAGTTTGAATGTGCGGGCATGGAGGCGTTCGCTCGTCGCTTTTTTTTCGTCTTCAATTATGTGTAAATGAGCATAATCGGTGTGATATTGCTTCTTTTGTCTTGTGGCGTAATTAACCAATGGGGTGCATCATATGAGTCGTTAGTGGCGCGTTCCATAACAGAGGAATAAGACTTTATTGCAGCTGAATATACTTTATTACCTTTATTTATTCTGTAGACAAAGGCAGTTGAGGAATTGAATATATTTAGGTACTCGTCTATCAGATTGACCGAAGCGAGAAACGACACAGGAAGTTGCGTGATTTGGCGATGCCCGGTCAACCACAGACGATGTGCATCATTCGAGGCAAACTTTGTGTTGGATATCCGTCTGGTTTCCGCATGTGGGATCTCATCGATAATACAACCACAGGTACTCGAGTTCATCTCACTTAACTGTTGAAAATTTCCCCAAAAACATTAAGTTAAATTCATGAATAAAAGGTGGCGGAAAGAAAGGGAATTCTTGAACGCCACTGTGGTGCGGAGAGGGGNGAATAAAAGGTGGCGGAAAGAAAGGGGAGGGGTTTTTTTTTTCGACTTTATTGGCCCTAGCCAAATAAATATGTAGCAGATTGCACAATGCAAGAAGTAGAGTCAACTGTCACATTCATCGCCAATATATCGCATGATCCCACTATCTTCAATTGGGCTTCACTTCGGATATCTACCGATAGCTTGATGTTTTAGGCCTTTGCAAATTACCGCTTAGGAGTCGTCAGAAGCATGTTGATTTTGCTAGAGATGGTAGGAGAGGCTTATGTGATTTGTTGTATGCCTGAGAGTTGAAGTGTCCTTTTCATAAAGCGTAAATATTTTCAGCGTTGGTTAACTTCGAGGATGCATCACTGCAATTCCTCAATCAGACGTTATATGATGCGCAGTTGATTGTTAATGTAAGCGGGTATGAACAGAAGGAGTTCCTTTTGGTCTTCTCTCGACTTGGAGTTTACGTCGATTCACAAGGTATTCTTTCAACAAGCACAGCAGTTGGGGCTACCTTATGTGCATCCTTCCATTGTCTAATTGTATTTATTGCCTCTTTGTTTGTTGATGTTCAGCATGGGATTCAAGAACACAGAGATATCTTTAAACCACAGCAGCGCTATTCCTTTTCGTCAAGTCTTCAGCAGTCAAAACGTTACCTCAGGGAACCACGGTTGAGTAAGGTGGTGAAGGAGAAGTAAGGTGGTGAAGGAGAAGGAGTGGCATAGTTAGATGCGGTCTACAGTACCAAAACTTCACTTTTTTAGGTCGTCGCTGCCGATCGCAAGAGCTGATGTTCCCATCCGAGCCATCGTCAGGTGGATTTGTTTGCATCATGCCTCATCTGTGTGTCTACTCGGAGCATCAGATTGACGTTTTCAACGTTAATAGTGCTGAATGGGTGCAGACAATCAATCTCAAAAAGGTTTCTCATGTTTCAGTTGCATAATCTGAAGTAGAATGAGAGGCGTTGCTTATTCTTTCGTTTCATCATCGCTCATCGAATTGAGTATTAACTTCAAATGTTTAATTTTGAACTTCTTTAAATATGAAATTGCATGGAGAAATTGTTGATAGCCTTTCACTAGAGATTTGTTGGTATTTAACGTGAAGTAAATAGGGGAAGCGAATCGGTGAGAAAGGTAATGTTTCTGCTTTTGCGATTAATCTCTGTTTTGCGTTTGTACTCTGACCTCTTCCCACATTCAACTCACTACTGATTAGATGACGAATTGTGTGATATCAAAGAAAAATTCCCCCATGAAAGTTAGTGCTAGCATATCCAGCTAAACAACAGTCTGCTCATGTCCACTGCCGTTATGTTATTCCGGTGGAAAGTTTTTAATTTGTTGGGAGTGACAGATCTTCGGGAACATCGACATTCAGATGGGGACGGAATCTTACACTGTGAATGTAGAACCTTTTCGGTGGAAGTTGCCGAGCGGAAATGACGAGACAATGCAATGTGTTATTCATTTCAGGCATTTCCGTTGACAAGAGATGGTATCTTGACAATGTGCTCTGTGAATGATCTGCCATACGTTGTGTTGCTTTCCGATATTCTCTCTGGTGTGTTCTTATTTATACTGTGGAGTTATAGTGCATCTCTCGAGTGTCATTTAGACATATTGTAGCTCGAATCAAACGGAAAGGAAATTGGAGGAGGGGAATAGTTGTGTGGTGATGAAGCTAGTGCTGTATTGAAATATTTTTTTGTGTACCGAACAAAGAGCATAATGCCACCAGGCCTTTTATCTATTAGGCCAATAATACCTTTAAGTCAGTTGAAATATTGTTCTCCTATTATTTTTACGAATGATTTTCTATTGCAGTGGTGTCATGTTTATTTATGAGATATTTGGCAATTTCTTTTGCAATCGAAAGATATCATTGTTATCGGTTGTGGAATTAGCATCTAAATATTGCTTGAAGTAATTATTGGCATCAAGTTATGATGAGCTGAGTTTTCGAAATAGTAGGTTCTTGACTAGTGAAACCAACAAATTTCTTTAGGGTGTGGCAGTTCACGTGGCACTGCTATTCAACAGTGTCATTGCTTGCGAATTCCTGCTGTTAGTCGGCCTATTGTGAAGTGAAGAGGGGGAGGGAGGGGAGGAGGGGGGTACATTTTATTTGGATTTTGCTGACAAAAGTGCCAAATTTGTATCGTTGTTGCATTATAGATGAGGACGTGTTAAATATTCCCGTATGGACACCATCGAGTATGGCTCATGCATCTTCGTCTTCGTTGACAAAAAGTGTTGTGGCAGCGAGGCGCAGACGTAAATTCTCCATTCGAACACCACGTGACGATGATAAGCATGCTCGGTTGGTGTTCTTGTATAGTTTTGAAAATGCGATGTTGAGTCTCGCACTACACTGAATCGTCTCAGTGCTCCATTATCCTCTTTCGTAAATTTGGGGAATTCCAAATGAACTATAGTGGATTCAGGTTTGATGCTCTGAATGATGGGCAGGAACTAGTGGTTGTTTGATCTGAAGTCGAGTGATACCAGTGGAAGTCCACTTGTGTTGAGAGCTTGAGCCTGAACAGCAATTTCTCGATCTGTTGTCGTGATCACTCGTCAATTCGTTGTCCGAAAGTTGTGTACTATGAACCGTTGCTCAATGGGGCAAACTTTATTGGTTTTGTTGGTCTCAATAGGAAATAGCGAGAAAGGCGAAGGTTCTAGATGGCTTCGGGTTTGTCCAGACTGCATTCTCTTCCGTTTTGTTTGTGTAATTTTGGATCAAATTACGGTGTAACTCCAAAAGTGATCCATGAATTATCACGTCCTTCCTCAAGTTCGAAGGGATCAACGCCTTCCACCCCTTTTGGTAGGTCTCAAAGTTTTCTCGAGAGCATTGGCTGAGATTACATGTCTTTTGCTATTAAGCTATCTGTTGTGAGCATTCGATTGTTAGGATGTAATATGTAATGTGAATATGACCGGGATATCGCCTCAGTGATGATGTTGAAGGCCCGGTGAGCGACGGAGCCAGTTGCCGATCAGTGGACCATCAGATTTTGTGCACATCGTGCATATGGGACCAGGTGCGGGACTTGAGTTGCAGAATCTCATTGATCTGAAACATTCAGCGGCGGCGCACAACAGTGCAAGTGGGACATCAATCGGTGGCGGTGCCGCAGATAAGGTTTGTCGGTGTCATCAAACTTGTGTGTTTATAACAATTGTTGGTAATAGCCCATTGGTCTACTTACTCAATGAGCATTCGCACAGTTGCTTGCTGACACTTGANATTGGTCTACTTACTCAATGAGCATTTGCACAGTTGCTTGCTGACAGACGCCGAAATTTCGTCTTTTATTTGCATACTGGCGACGAATTTATTTAGAAGAATTTCCAATATATCGCTTTTGATTCTTGGCACCCCTTCCCCGCTTTCATTCTTGCTGACATTCCTCACATATATATGAAAACTTTTTATGAAACCTCTTAAATGATTTGTTCTGTATTATTTACCTATATGCACAACTATTTGTGCGCGCATGCAGCACATACNATTTGTTCTGTATTATTTACCTATATATGCACAACTATTTGTGCACGCATACAGCACATATGTATACACGTGCATATACATGGCGTATGTATATCGCAAATCCGCTTTTTAACCTTCCGGTCATTCAATTCTTCATCATAACGTGGAAATCATTGTTTTGGATGTCTGTTATCTACTAAGATGTTTTATACTCGACTTACGGAATGCGTTTACTCATTTCTTTTCGTTAATCCAATTCTAATTAATGAAACCGACTGAAATTAAGTAATGAAATTGTTTGGAATCGAAATTAGTGAATTGAAATCAAAAATAGTAAGAAGCATTTAATAGAACATATTAAGAAGGATATAAATTTGAGGTGAGGCAGTTAATCAATCCAATAATGCGATCGAGCAGCTCGACGAGTGCAAGTGTGCACGGAGTGCATTCGCTGAGCGGTGCGGGCAGAAGGGAGATCGACGTTATGCAGTCGAAAACACGACCACTCAGCGCACACAGCAAAAATTCTGATGGTTTGTGTTCGCTCATCCCTTCTTAGAAGTCAGAAAAATAAGAACGATTTCAGCACCCACGCTATCAATATTCTTTTCCAACTCTGCCATATTTTTCTGCAAAGATATTTGCTTTTCAAAAACTCAAGACGTTCACTTCCATTGCCGCATCATATGACTGATGTTCGTTCCTAGAATCAGGTTGCATTTCTACGGGTGTTTATATTATTCACTTTTTCCTCCCATTTCATCCTCGGCATTCACTGTTCCGTTATTGTTAGTTATGATATTAGTGCATGATAAGAGAAAAGAGCATTTCCCCACGTATTCCACTTTCTCAATATTAACTGCATGCTTGTTCGTCGTTCACGAGGAATTCCCGCAGAAATCGCCCACCTCTAGAATCTAATCTAAACGTTTCCTTCTGTGCATTTCCCAAAGTTCCGCAGGTCTACATACAGTGGAATGGTAGCTTGCATTGCACTGCCGACTTTTATCTTCTTAAGTCATCGCAATAAGCCATCAAGGTGAATCGCGAAATGTCTCTGCCGTCGTTGTTTGTTGCTTTCATAGTGTTGGTTGCTTTTATCGCGATAGAAGCAAATTGCTGATTTGAAGGAACATTTGAGAAGTTAAAGGTTATGTGTCCCATTGATGCTGAGGAAATGAGCGAAAATAATTTCTAAAGGCTTTGGAGAATGGTTTATGCTGTATTTTGTTCGCTGTCGAGTAGATCATCTTATTAGTTATTTTCACAAAGATTCATAGTTGATTACGATGGATGCATGGAAACCAGTCGAGAATGACCGCTGTTTTAACAGCGATTATATTTAATTCTTCACCTATGATTTTGCATTCGTCGCTTAGCCTAACAATTGAACTGAATGTCGACCAAGCGAGTACTCACTTAATTTCTCAATGATTTAACCACAAGCCCAAATCTATGCAATTGTCGAACTTCAAGTCCATCTCGACCTCTTTTGACTCTTCCTCAGTCGAGTAGCTCGAAAGTACAATTACCTCCTCGTACGACGCTCTAATCTTCAGACATCGTTGCCTGAATTTTGGTGATTGTGAGTGCGGAAACGTGGATTATGCTGATATTCATCGGTTTTCTTTGCAAGTTTGAAGTAGTGGAAGCGCTGCATGAAACTTGTTGCTGCAAACGACCATGATGTATCGATTCGTAGCTCCTTTATTTCTGGGAATGCTTTTATTGTCAAAAATACCCGTATATCAAAGGTTTATCCCCATCGATTTTACCTCTTGTTGCCCAATTTCGATAGTCCATAGTGCATGCTTTTTGAATCGAGCGTTCTAGCTAACCTTTTTGTGTACTTCTAAATCCAAAGTTGAAGGATCGTCGCTGGGATGGGACAGTAAACTAACGACATCGTCGACTGCGGATCACGATCCGCATTCTGTGGTAGGTATTTGCATGTGCAACTGCATAAGCTTTCATTGTGCTTCGTGTCCTGCATTTGGACTCCAAACAAGGGAATGCCGATGCCTATCGCTTTTTAACTGTGAAATGGCGAAGCTTTAGTGTTGGATCGAATGTGAAATAAACCTGACAACGATTGCTGTCGGGCTTAACTTTTGATGCATTGGAGGTCGTGTGAGCGATCTCAGTTGAGTTGAAGCCGACCGCTCCATCCTCAGCAAAGTTAATAATGCCGACGTCACTTTGTATGCAACCTTGCATCTGCTATGGGTGCTATGCTTCACCGGTGGAAGTTAACAAATTTCGTTATTGATGTTGATGAGCGATTGAGTATCCGATTTAGCTTATTGAGGTATGGGCAGAATGAGCAAACCAAGTTGTTCAATTAAAGTCGTTTTATCGCATCTCCAAGAGTTGTTGATGGTGCGTCTAGTCTATATTATCGGAGGAAATGCGATTAGCCATGAAGTTGAGCGAGCAAAAGCAATATTGTGAGCAATATTCGTTAGAGGTGCTATTCGATAAGATATTTGCCCTGTTTGTGTGGTTTTAAGACAAATTTGTGACTGCAGTCATTTTGAAACCTAATTGAAACGTTGTTCGATCATCAGATAAAACACTTGCTGCTTGTATGATTCCCAAAAACAGCACATCGGTGTATGGTTGTTTTTGAATGGGTTTTGTTTGCTTTAGTGGTTTATCGTTGCATTTCGAAAGAATTTGCCTGTAACTTCACCGATGAGTGTATTTTATTTCACATTTGATATACAGGAATTTCGCTGCTCGTCCACTTCGGTGGCAAGTGAATCAAGGTAATAGGAGGCGATGAACAGAGCGTGGGCCTAAGTGCATTACAATCCACCCTATGAAAATATTCACGCAAATTAAAGATGAAAACATATATATATATATATATATATATATATATATATATATATACTCAACAAAAAAAGTTTGCAGAAATAATAGCAGTTTGCAGAAATTTCACGCCAATTATGAAATCGTACACCTGTAAATGCGCAGTTATGGAAGATGGAATGATAACGATGAAAATGAGTGCATTTTCCCAAGTAATGGTGTTGCAACATTCCAACGACGAAACACAAGCTATCAACAGCCGTTCAGTAATGAGTGCAATAATCGGATCAAGTGGAATAAATGCAACTCGATTGGATAACTATTTCGAACAATTGCAAATCTGTTTGCAATTCAGTAAGAACCAACTGAGATAGATGCAAAATGCAAAAAGTGCATGCGGGCGCCAAACGTGCCAAAAAATGCAAAGTGCCAAAAGAAAGATTGCTTACCTTCTTTATAATGATATCGTCTTTGCCAATATATGCGTCCTGCTCCTTCTTGTGATGCTTGAGAATATGCTTCGTCAGATTACCTTAAGAATATAATCGCTATTATAAAATAAACGATGTTTGAACACAAAATTGAATTCATTGTTACACATCGCGAGTTTGATATTCCCATGTTTAATTGAACAGCCCCTT
>JAARMF010000496.1:23102-42415 GCA_022844705.1 Toxascaris leonina | reverse complement strand
TCCCCCCCCCCCCCCCCCCCTTGGACCGAAGCTTTTTAGCCCCCTTCATTACCTTCCCTCATCGCTACTGACGACGACCTCATCGAAGGGCCAACCTCATAGAATCAATAAGATATGGCTGCGGAAGCTGCACGACAATAGCGCCTGAACCCAGCTGATGACATGTATATCCGTTGTCCCAGTCGTAGTTACTCGTTTCGCCATTCAACAATGCGTTTCGACTTCGTGACACACCTTCTATTACCGTCGCATTGTTCGTTATTGTGGCCACATTTGCCGTCGGAACTTAAACAAATATCACATTGGCAAGCACAGTGATATTGTGAGAGGGATCTCCAACGGAAAGCACAACAACATTTAGTGGAGATTAGCAGAACAGAGATCTTAATGATAAGGGTTTGGCGAGGTGGTGAAACGGATAGAAAAGTCTTCTGACCTAGATTCTTCGACATACGTTAAATTTTATGCAACTTTTCTAGATGATCACGTGGCTGTTGATTCTCTTTCCTTCAATCAGCCCTGTCCTTACTGCGCCTAGGGATTTTCAGAAATAAAGCGAAAGGAACGCCAGAGAGACCTTAAGCATGAAAATGGATAGAACGATGAAATAAGAACAATATCGGTTTCTAATTTCTCAAACTAAGTTGGAAATCCCCCTAGAAGAGATCGGTCAGCACCAAGCCTCGTAAATTCTAGAACATAATCAGGAGCCTTTGAATATATAGAAAGCTCTTTCTATAGAAGAGTACATAGAACACCACATTGAACTCGCTTCCTCCATTCACAAAAATTACGGCACTTGGGTATGCCTGCACATCAAAAAATTACTTATAATATTTCTTCAAATGAAAGATGGGGAACTTCCATTTTCGTAGAACCGGAAGAGAGGGACGGCCTATTTGAGGAATTGTTGTTTGGGAGAAAGAAATCTCAACTTCATTCAATAAACGACAGAAAAAAAGAGAAAGGACTACTTACTGAGTAGCGTAGTTGTCGGGTCAACGTTAAACGGCTCCGTAGTATACATAGCCTCCATACTGACTAGGTGAAACGAGCTGTTCACTGAATTATGTGTACCCACAATGCGTACAAACCTAAAATAAAGACATGTCGAACACTCCGCCTCGTCTTTCTAAGAAAAAAAAATACATTCTGAATTCGACAGTCACTTTACCGATCAGTTTCCTATAACGAGGTCTTTCACCTCCATTTAACATGGATAGCAATAAACTATTAGCAGCAGCCGAATCTAGACCATAGAAGAATAGTACAAGATATACAGGAAGTGAAAAGTAGTTCTACCAGCAGGCAGGCTATTCTGGGCAGGCACCATGATGAGAGGACGGTTTCCCGAACTACGAACCCTCTCAAACTAAACTGGAAATTTCCATAAGCACTCCGTCAACCACAAACTTCTCTGTAGTATATATAGCCACTATAACAAAAATTTCAGATATGGTGCACGATGCCATTGCTAAATAAGCGATAAAACGTTTACGGCTTGCGTCACAGGCGGATGCAGGAGGCATTTTTCCAGTATGCTTACTCCCAGACAAATACCAAATACACTGCATACATTCGGCCAAGTGAATTCTTCAAATAATTAAATTAGGAAATGTGACCAACTTGACAACGCGTGGCGAGAAAAACAGAAGCTGTCTTGAACGGCACAGATATTTTGTATGATCGATTACACGTACCCAATCCTCTTTATCCATACTAACCTAAAATTCACACAACTTAGCAAAAGTATCAAAAATACTCAACATCTCCTGGCTAGACCTCCCCCATATCTCGCAACCAAAAAGAGTTGTTTGAGAGAGTAATATCAATACCACTTTCCTATGACTACGCCCTTCCATATCGCAATCAAACGTCTGCTTTCGTAATATTATTTATGAATTTGAGCCAATGTTTGCCGACAAAATGTTCCATATGATTTTTCACGCCCCAACACCACAGAATAATTCACGGATATTCTAGAAACACCGAATGCATTCAGTACTCTCACTCAAAACGAGATTCTCCCAAATACTGAAACCACAGGCAATAATGCAAGTTCATGGGCGCTTACGTATCGGTCCTTTAGCCGGCGACGTAGATTACAGGGCACAAGACATTGGTGAACTAAGGCAATGTGACTTGAAAAAAAAGAGTATGAATTTCGTCACATTTTCAGCAAGAATAATTGAAGGGATCGGCAAGATCAAACCTCAATATAGTAATTGTATGACCTCTGATCACGATCCCATAGAAGCAAACGTATGTGGTTGATAATAAAAGGCCGTCCGAACTGAAAAATTGGTGCACTGATGAATACACAGTGGAAAAATTGATTTACAACAGAAATATAAAAACACTGCTAAGCTCTTTGATTCAAATAGAATATAGAAAAGTCATTCAAACGAAATTTGTGACTCGTGAAGTGAGCAGAAATGAAAACCCCTCCCAAATATGATATCATAGGTCTCGAGCGTCACGGCTACAGACCACATCACAAAACTAGGTCGCATTAGGAACTCGACAACCTTGTTTCCCAACCGCCTTTTTTCTTAAACTATATGTTTTTCTTACATTAAGAGCATATTGTTAGTGAAGGCTAAGGCGGAAATCTTTTCATTTGACGGTTGTCTTGCATGCTAGGTTTCGTCAGTACTTTTGTTTATCAGTCCCTCGGAATTTCACGACTTTCATCTATCGTCCTTTTCAAATATGCACTGAACGAAGGGTCGACCTAAAAGGAAAAGGTATAATACAGATTCAGCAAATGTTTACACATCTCAACCAGAATGGCCCGCACTTCCTCAAAAATACCCGACGTTTACGACATGAATATTTATCTTCAGCAGTACACTGACTGGCCGAAGCTTACAGAATTCGTGCACTACTTGCTGAAGACTGAAGCGTGAAGGTTTATACCCCGGAAGATGGGGAAGACACTTAAAGACCGCAGATTCTCCATTAAGAATCTGCCATCCAACACTGATGACTTTCAACAGCGAAAATGTTTCTGTTCGCGCTATAAGCTCAAGGCCAATAAGCGCAAAAGTGCAATACTTCTTACTGCTGAAGGACTGCCCACAGAAGATAGTCTGCTTGAGTCAGCCGTCAACATAAGTAGGGATGAAAACGAAGAAAGAATTTACCTCCACGACTATGCCAGGAGTACGCTCGTTAATTACATGAGTTGTAAAGCCTCGTTCCATGTCGTAACGATTAGTGTCGCCGTTCAAAAGTGCTGCTGCACCCTCTCCCGTTAGCACTGCTGCGTTGAATGCCGTCGTTGCAACATTTACATTTGGTACTGAAAAAAAACTCGAAACTTCCTGCTTCAGCCTTGCAGTCAGCACTACCAGTTACGAACGAGGAGAGCATGCTCCCTTTCCTTTCTGCTACACGACCGCCTGGCTATATAATCACTTGATCACTTGATTGACCGGACTGTCGAACGTCGAAGACGCTGCCGGTCACAATGCGCTTCCATTAGGGTACCGAGGCCCGTGGTTTTGCATTGTTGTAGCCAATAAATGACGCCACCTCGCTGGCCAGGCGAGCAGGCCACTTATATATATGTATATATACATATATATTCAGTTCGGAGTTTCGGTTATTCGGAGTTTCCTTCTCCTAGCCTTTCTTCTTCCACGAAGTACCTGCAAGGCAGCAGGGGCTGCGATCTTTTTCGGCGGATCGTACTCGCCGTGATGCGAAACCGTCATTGGGTAATGTGACCATTTTTAAGTGTTGGCGCGCCACCGCCAACACCAGTCACACCCTGATGAATTTCGCCGTCGGTTGGCTCACGCCTGCTTATCCTGCATATTCGCAGGCGACCGTCATATCTGACGGTCCTTCGCGACCCTTCCACCGCATCGAGCTGAGCGGTAGGCTATATAATACTTCTGCAAATCACATTTCAGCTTACTGCTATTTTCTCTCCTAGAGGTTTTGTCCTACAACGATTGATCATCATCAACTTGTAGCAGGAATCACGTCAGGTGCACAGGAAGACTGAAACACTTCATGAATCAGCGAAGAAAGACCAACTATAACCAAACTCTTTCTCCTTTACGCTATTCTAGAGTTCGTTAGCTGCCACCATTTTTTGGAAGTTTTGTCCATGTATCTTTAATGTTACTGTCTACCTGTGTAATGCAACATGAACTCCCTCCTGTCTCCTGCTAGTTGCCTCCCCTTCCTATTCATTCCCTCAATTAAAAGTATGACAGAAACTAGACAGAGGTTAGGAGAACACTTTCACATATCCCGCATGAGTGAATTTAATAAAAAAGTTCCCAAAATTTGCACGTTGTGAATACTTCCTCTCTTCCACATAAACCATGACTATATGGATAGGCACAAATCATTTAATTCACATGTTGCATTCCTTCGCTTATCTATTTAGTGATGAAATATCTCACGGAGAAATCCTCTGTAGGTGAGTTCAACGCTCTTCTTTTCTTGTTGTTCCTTTATGGCGTCCAAGATCGCATCCGAAGAAAGAAGACCCGAAGGACGAACAACATTCAACAGATCGTCGAGCTTCATCAGCGGTAGACGCAATTTCGCCACAATCATATCCGCTTCTTCTACCTTCAGAAAAAGAAATTGGCTCAGTTGCACTTCCAACACAATGAACGAAGGAGACTCTTCCTTCACTAGAACATTCAATTACCTATCTCAAATATAGAAGGCGGATTTTTCATTCTCTCGGTCTTGGCCCCATAAAAGTATCTATGAACAAAGCAAAACAATGCAGAAAATAATAGCGCAAAATCACATAACCTTGAAAGAAATCTACATGAATTTTCTACACACCAGATACTTCAGCGCTGTTTATCAAAGCCCTATGCCTACCGAAACCCCTATACTACCTCACAACTAATGGTGGTTTCAACTAAACCGCGAACTCTTTAAGTGCCAAACATCTAGTGGAGCAGGACGTAAGCAAGGACAGAATGAAGAAACAATACTACCAGTCCAAGGAAAGACAAAGAAAGAATTGTATATGAGGAGAAGAGAATCACCTGTTGAGGATGTTGGCGGACCCATTCTCTCACCGCCCTAAAAATATCTATTTCAGGAGCGCACAACGAATCCCGTTGAATCATCAGTTCGACAGCGCTCGCTGACAACTGCAGGAAACCCTGAAAATGCGATAATATTAGGGCCAGAACAAAATGGGGCGAATCTTTAAGAAAACACTTTATGTGGACGTGACAGATGCAACGAATGCGGCTACTAGTGAAGCAACGGAATTTTCCAATCTCAAATAGTTCAAACGATTTCACGGAAGCTGTTTCGTTTGCATCAACGCTTACAACTACGACGTTATTATTGAAATGAGTTCTTTTTCATGTTAAAATGGAAAGAGTTCAGATGCGAAACATGCCACACATCATCATCGATAAGTTCATCACATAACACTTCCATTTTCTATAAACATCCTATTTCCGCTTGCAAGCTTCCATTCACCTCACTACTCCCCTCCTCTTTCACACAACTTTTTCGAGTGAGCTCTAAGCTTTCCTCAAATTCGGCTTCAAGTTGCTAGCTTTAGTACGGCAAAAGTAGTTAACTCAACCATGCATCGGATTATGTAAGAGACCTTTATGTGGCAGGCTTAGTCTCAAAAACAACAGAAAGCTCTTGCGGAGAGTGCGCACTATCAGTTTCAGCGTTGCGATGTAGAGCCCGACCCTCTGCCCTCCTTTTGCACTCTCATGCGCTAAAAAGTGGCGCCAAAAAACAATGCATACACGCATGCATTAAATTTCAAAGTAGTCTTGTGATTGAAAAATTTAGTGGAGATTATGGGAAAAAATATATCTGCGCTGAGAGATACTATGAAGATGGACATACCTGAGTTGAGAGAACCTCGCTGGCGTGCTTATCGGCAAAGTTAAGGCATACATCCGATAGCGATCGAAGAGAGTAAAGATGCGCCGCATCGTACACTGTACACATATTTCGCACGTTCAAAATTGCCTGCAAATAGTCTCATTCGTTCGTGTATAAAACAATGAAAAATTTATGAAAGGAATTGGCACGACATACGCCTTCGCACAGTCCACTAATGAGACCAACCAGTTAATATCGCTAATAAATACAGCATGGACAGCTAATAAATAATAAAACGGAAGTGATAATGCACACACTTTCACTAATCCGACCACTCACGAAAATTTTTCATCAAAAATTTCTACTTACCTGTTCTTTGTGATCTTCTCAGTGCAAATATGCGTGCTAACTTTTTGGCACCTTCAAAGAACTATCACTCATTTTGAAGCGGAAGATGGATGGCACCTGAGGTCATCCAGTGGTCAATGACTTGTGTCGAACTACCGAACAGAGAGAGAAGCCTGTCTCGACACATAAGTCACAAAAACAATGTGCTTTGTAAATATAAACCTATAGAAATATGTAAAAGCTTCGCGTACGATCATAACATCATACGTCAACAATCAACATTCTTTAACCTCATAGTATGACATGAAACCAGCAGAGTTGGGCACAAATAGAGCGAAGGAAAAGGAAAGACATCGTTTCAAATAATGAGGCACTTCGTGAAACAAAGAAGTTAATATCGAACTTAAGAATTTCGCCGAATATTCCGTTCATCCAAGATCGCTGTGAACTCAGTAGCAGAAATGAAGAAAAATTAGTCATAGCATTGATATGCCAACGAACATTTCTGAATGGTGTTGGATGGGAAATGCAAACAACGGTGAATTCCGTATCGGAGCTCTCCGTAACCTGAAAGCTTTTCCTGGAGGCATCCATTTAGTGGTATTTTCCTCTTTCTTATTTAACGGCTGAAGCAAAGAGTCTTCCTAACATTCGACAATGAACAAACTCACTTTCAGATATTCTGAAATACTCAGCTCCAACTCGCTGAAACCGTATTTGTGCGCAAGACCAAGAATATCTAAAATGAGTTCTTCTTTCAACGAGCTTAACGACAACTTCCCGGTGTAAATATACCTGAAATTACAGCTGCTCGTTGAAACCTCATTACATGTTCGAAGAAAATAGAAAATGATTATACGAAATACATCAAAAGTGAACTTGCCCAAACCTCACCCGCTCAACCTTTTCCGTTTGAAGTTTTAACCTACCCCACGAAGGATGCACAATTCGTTTGAAAGGGGATGTAGAGAGGAAGCGCTGGAGGCGAATAGTTAAAAGGTGGGAAACCACTAAAACCTCACTGAAACAGGCAGAAGAGCTGCTAATTTAAGCATCCAAGGTAACTAAAATTTGCAGAGCCAGGCTGGCAGTTTCAGAGTAAAAGATCTGATGGATTTGGGAAACATGCTGCTGTCAGCAACGGGGTTCTGAACGAATGCGTACCGCTATCAACACAAAATACAGAAGCCAAGCAGATACTTTAACCACAAACTGTATACCTATACGCTACTGCTCCTTCTCTTCTTATCCAACTACGTCGCTACATGCGGAAATGCATGTTACAAGATGTAGAATTCCTATAGAAGCAGATCACTTGCTACAACATCATCTAAAACTCTTCGACTTACTTGAGTAGCATTCTAAACCCACTGACCGGAGTGTCAACCAGCTCCACTTCGCTATCTCGCGTCTCACGCATTCCATTAAAGAGCAAAGCCCTGCAATGATACTCTAGATGAGCATAACGGAGTGTAAAGAAAACAACAATAAACAAAGCACGAACCCAACATCTTCAATGAACACTATAGAACATCCATACTGCAAACCTACAAAAACTGTAGCCTATTCTGTTGAATGATAGAACAAACAATGAACAAAGTTACTCAGATGTGCTTTTGCCGAAGCAGTGACAACACTTAAACACATAAGTTCACAGATTGAAATTCATCCTGCTATTCATATTGCAATCGTCAAAGAAATTCTTTCCCAAGAATCTCGCCAAAAATCATTCGATCGTTGGTTTAATTAGTTGTCACATCAACGGATAGCATTACATATGCAATATTGCACAGTCGCGAAATGTAAACAGCTGAATAGGGCAATCGCAATAATAATAAACATGGGCATATGTGATACCCTCTCCTCTCCACATTTCTTATTTCCCATAATACTTTGCGGACGAACAATGAAATTCAAATCTGAATTGTGGTTCTTTCAAGGAACCGTTAGTGACGAGATAAGACGTCAAAAAACAATTTTCTTAAATGAATTTCCTTTCAGATTCGATTCTTTCTGGTGCTCATTTATCAATAAAGGCAGTTGAATTTATCAAAGTGCCGAAATTTCTCAAGCGTTCTAATAATAGGTGGGCGAGGAGAGGTCAGAGGTGGAGAAGGGGGAAGGGAGGACGGGTGGATTGGAATTGTTTGTGCACATGTGATCTGCACCATGCGTTGAACTTCTATTCTCTATTTCGCTACAGTTATTTCGAGTTCAAAAATTCTTCGAAGACACTTTAGATTTTCTCTTTGAAGGTCTGCATGAGATCACAGCAATTTATTATGTGAATGCATTATTAAGGATGATGCTTCTGCTGCGGAATATTTATGCAACCGGTCGGCCCGAATTGCAGAAATGCAGAAGCGCATAACGCTGCAGCTTACTGGAACGTTACTCAGTGATAGGTGCGACAGGTTGGTCGAATACAATCATAATTCAGGAGCCATTCTCCAATCTCTAATACTCTCGACGTTCCCTCAGAGAAAGGCAAAACAAAATCTAATTTTACAACGATAAAAAGTATAAAAAAAGTATGAAAGTATAAACAAAAATTTTGCAACGAAAAGGTTCCGGATGTGCAATTAAAGCATGGAAATTTTGAACACTGAAACACCTTCGTGACACAAATGCAAAAACAATCATACCTGAAATATTCGCTGCGAGCCGCTAGAACAACTCTGTGAGCTGGGAAAACCACACCTTCGACCTGAAGAAAAGGCAAACTTATTTGTGGAAGGTGTATTACCGTCTACATCTGCCAACAGCATGAACGAGAGACTTATTTGGGTGTGAGACGCCACAGATGAATGCCTAGATAAAACTGTGTCGACAGAAACACATAAATGAGAGCGCCATCATAGAAAGTTCTAAGATGATGACACTTCCACGAGCCGAACTGTACACGACGATCAAAACCAAAAACCTGTCATCATTTGCATCAAACGTGATATTGCCATATTTCCACCATTCTTTACTCATTTTTGTTGTCAACAAATTCGCTGTGTTTTCATACTGCATGCACTGCGTATGACAAGGTGATCGCAGTTATTATGAGTCTAAAGAAAAGGCCCCATGAAATGACAAAAAAATCCAATGAGCCTGCAGCTAGATTCTGGAAATAAATGACATAAAAAGAAACATCCAGGACAAACCTTTTTGAGATTATGAACGACCGAGCATCCAGAAAGTTTATTCGATGCATTGTCACCATGATAATTAAGGTTGCTATCGCTGAGAGAGGGAATGCACGATGCAGTCGGATGCAAAAAGAGCACGGAACCCTAATGTATTATAGGACCGGATTATAAGCACTTCCTCGGAACTTTCCGAGCACGCTTCCCGTGACGTTTAGTTGAAGATATACCAAGATTATTTCCGCATCAAGCCCCCATTTGTCTCTTTCCATTTGTGCATACATTACAGTCAGCAGAGAATGGCGTAAAAATACTGTTTAAAATATAATTGTTATTGCATTCTTACGCACACATTCCAGCTGATTCTTTTCCATAGTTTTCCGTGACCATTCCCATGAAACAATCCTCTGAATGTCGCATGAACGGTACTGCTGCTTGCTGTAGGAAAATTAACAATTTTGCACGGTCTTCAATAAATGATACAGCCTTGATGATGCCCCAGTGCCATCACATTTGACACACTCTGCATCATCTTTGATGGGATTTCGTTGGCGCACAAGTAAGGATGGGATCGACAATCACCGCAGCCTTCCAACAATGCCTCCGCAGCAACGATCACTGACGATTCGCCGAGTGATCCCCTGCCTGCGGCTCCGAATGAAATTTCTATCGGTGACAAATCGTTAAATGCAAACTCTGCATCGACGTTGTCACAAATAACGCACACGCTGGGTGTCACTCTCTTAGCTGTGATAAGAACACGTTTCATGCGAAAACAACTACCTTCAGCATAACGTCGCTACAGTCGGCTGAGTTATATAAGCTGCCAATGTTTTCGGCCAAATAAATGACATGCTGAATCTCGCCATTTGCTCCTGGAAATTTCGAAGACATTCTAAGTAAATGACCAGGAATTAGAGGGCACTGGACCGATCAACACCACAATCCATTAAAAGCGGAATAATGCATTTATATTTTAAACGATCTGACTGCCTCAACAATTTTCCACAAAAGACTTGCTATTTCTGGGATGTGGCCAATTTTTGCCATCTTCAAGCCTTTATAACTCTTTTCGAATCTAACAAACCAACATGAATATTTGATAAGAAGAAGTGCTGTGGATTGCGTCTACCAATTTTTATTATTTCTGCCACCTAGTTTGCCACTTGAAACGTCAGAGAGGCAAAAAAACAAATATACGCACAGGCATGACACCATCATATGTGCTGCGCGTTTAGATTGGCTGAGATGCACAAGAACTAGAAAACTGAGGAGAAAAAACAAACATCTCAAGCTGTCCTATTATATGCGCCTGGTTAGTAGATGGTTTTGGCATTCTCATACAAAATTCGCAAATAGACAATTTTGTTGGTGGCGAAAATCATAAAACGATTAACGTTATGTGACATGTTATCATTTCCAAACATACTCCCCTCCCCACCTCACAAAGTATTCACTGAAACTCGAATGTCGCCTTCATCCCACCTTATTTTCCGCATAGTCGCACAAATGAAAACATCTTTATACACGGTTCACAATGTCAGCCATACTAAAAATGTACAATGTTCATCTGTGAAGAGGGTATCACAGCCTCCTTATAGCATCTTTCATTCTTATCACACGTTCATTTATCAAGGATGGCAGTACAACGCCACACTCATCCACTTTGAATGAAATATTCTCCCATAAACTTTCAACTAAAATAATCTCAGCGTTCCAATTCGTTCAAAGCATCTGCAATTTATCATCCTAAGTCTCATATTTCTCACAACTGTGCACAGACATTTAATGTTTTCCTTTTATTTTATTCATTAATAAATGAATAAACTATTCGCAAGGCCTCCGAGAGAACGCAAAATTCAATTCAACCGATTGTTTATAGAAAACTAAGCCGCAAAAAAACTGGCTAATGAACAAGCCTTTACCGTTCCCCAAAAAAGTTCCAGCCCCAACAATCCAATAAAAATAAAGCAATTAAAATCGCAGAAAAATAAAAAACGAAAAGAAGACTAAACTCACCTGCGGCTTGAATTTTCGAACCGCCTGTGATACTGTGTGTTGAGGAACCAGCCGACTGTAATGGTAGAAGGGAGCCCTCGCCATGCAGTTGTGGGTGATTATCACTCATCTTCTTTCGCACGGAGAACACCTTTCTAAAAGAATCATGGGGAAATAACAACTACAAATCGGCTTTTTAGAAACGAGATTGACCACCATTTAAAACTCGATTACGATGTACCATGAGATATAAACTAAAGGGTCCTCTGAGAACAATCCTCATCCAAGACTGCAACCGAACACCTCATATCGACAATGAGACAACAGACAAACACGACTGCCATAACGAATACGCCTCAAGCCCCAAAAGTTGCTCGTCAAAGAGAAAGCGTGACAGTAGCTGAGTATGAGATTGGGGCATTGGTTTTCCTCTTACCATTATTTGGCAAGTTTTAATTGTCCAATTCTGCTAAAACGACACAACTCTTTCATCGCTGCTCCATCTCAGGAAGATCAAACCCCCTCTTTCTGGTTGGCTTACTTTACAAAAATATGAGTAGCACTTCTAACGAGTGATGACTTTATTATTTATATCAGCTACACAGCCATTTATTTTAGTTCAATTTCAATGTCTCATTGCGAAAAAAAAAACAAGGAAAATAGAGAAGATGCAAAAAATGGGCAAAGCATTTAGATGAATAGTAGCCAACACCCTTCGACGTTAAATACCCAATATCAGCAATAATGAGTAAATCAAAGCCAACGACATCGAAATGCGCAACGAATTGATATCATCAGCACTGAGCTCATTTCAGATCTCTACAAACATTGCAGACTGAATTGAACTGCACATTGTCGTGTAACACCTCGCAACACCGCAGTTGATGTCGCAGATCGGTCTAAAGAGATGTCAACTGAAACATTCCCAGCAAAATGGAATGTAACAGCATGTGGGCACAACTCGATCGCCAACAATCCATCCGAATTTCAGCTGACAGCATTTTGATGTCTCCTCACTGGATATTTGTAACGCAGCAGCGCCGGTAAGCACAGTTGAAAAAGCGATGTGAGCCGAGTTTTTCCAATATTCTCTAACAGCGCAATAGTGTTAAACTAAATAAGAGGACCAAAACTTAACTGCAATTATGCCACCAAAATGATTCTGCGGTAAGTAATAATGGGACTTTGACAAGGTTGAATACATTCTCGTATCGAGAATAAATTAGATTCGTTCACTCATCAAAATAACTGCAACAGGTAGTAAAACTCTCTTTAATTATCTCTGTTGGTTAGTGATCTCTGTTGCTTCCTTCACTCTTCTACTTGTGCAAAAGGTGGAATCCTTAGCTGGGTCAAGCCAAAAATTACGGAAATGAATGGGATTGTGAGTAGATCTAGCCGGAAGTACACGCGCAGACCAGAGACAGACAGGGAGATCGCGTGCGTTTGTAACGAGCAATGCTGCTTTAGTCATTCGCTGTAACAAACCATTTAAACGAGTACTAAAGGCCCTATCAGAAACACCCATGAATTGAGATGGGAAGGTGAACTTTTCCGTGGCGTATATGAGGTGCAGTTGGCAAGAATTTCAACTTCACTAGTATACTTTGACCTGGAAATGCATGACCGGGAAAAGAATAGGCACATTTCAAACAACATCGAAAACTCTATCAGAATCATTCATGACATAAGACGGAAATAACAACTCTACCTTACGCTAAGTTGTTTTCTTTCAAAGTTTATGGGGATACAAACAAAGGGACAGAGATTGCAATTAGAGATAATGACAACTGGCTTTGAGAGTTGGCATTAATTGCACTGCATTTTCGTACTTCTACTCAAGAGTAAGTCTGACAAGAAGATATCGGAAGTAGCAATATCTGACTCGGTGTTCGTACCCCCTGATTCGTTTCCTCGCCATCAGCTAAAAGCAGACGAGGCATCTCTCGTTTCCTCCACGACAAAGTATCAACCTCACTAGCACCAAGCTTCTAATGATTGAAGCTCGATAGGGAATGAAATTCTTGATCCAGGCATCAACAGAAACTTTCGAATATATGATTTGTTGAAAATCCAGTCATATTATCATACAATCTTCCGATCGATTTTATTAAATTTCACGAGATTGCTTTACCTCAGTGGCACAACCGACCAAATTTTACTCGATGCGTTGAAACCAATATTGCGTGTTCTTCATAGTGATTTGGTTTTGAAAGAAAGTAACGCAGCTGCTATGCAGTTTATAACCCATGTGGAATAGTGTTTTATTGAATTCCAACACTGAGTACCATCACTGCATTTCTAGGTTGTCCTTTTAATCCTTTACGGCACATCCCCATATCTCATGCCTATGTGTTCAGCCGGACACAGCTTAAGAAGCCCTAAAAGCGCCTGGCAGTGATTTTTTAATCATGGCCTCGAGTTGCTTAATCGATTGTATAGAAAACAGCCATTATACATGATTAGCTCAAGTACCACGAATTAACGTTGCTCCCAAAGTGTTGTTATGATCAGCCTGCCTTTCTTCCATCGATTTCTGCCGCAATTGTTGATTCATCATTGATTTACTGTTTGCTGACCGGAGGTATTAGCCATTGCTACTTGTCACTCTTCGCTCAGTGAATCTCATTCCATTCCCTATCACTTCAATTATCCATGAAATTTCCCTTTTTTCCTGTATGGCCCCTAGCTGAACTTCGCCATATATACGCGACCGTGCCATTTGTGTCATACAGGAATTCGATTCTATCGAAAAGTTTGTGCTCTTGTCCGAGGTTATGTATGAGTCTGATACAGCCATTTATGCTCTTTCGAATATGCTGAGCCTCAGCCTTTAAACCGCGCAATTTGATGATTTATTACTAAATTTATTGTAACATTTATTACTGAATGACTGCGGTCACGTCGTTCGCTGTGAACACATCGTCGGTGTGCCGGCCAGGGCGTTCCCTTGGCTGCGAAGGTTGAGGGATCTGTGGTTCTGCCATGAAAGGCGGACGAGAACTCGTGATCGGCATCGTAAACCAGCGGAAACGTTGCACGATGCGTGTACGTCCTGCTTCTGCAAGCTTCGAAGTTTTATCCGCCGGAGTTCGCGCAAATCGAATGTCAGCAAAAGCGTTTCCTATTCGTTATGCGCCAACCTGTTACTCCACATGGTGGATGCTTGCATCTCGGATGTTTTTGCGGCCCGTATGAGCTAACGCGATGCGTTCCACTCCTCTTTGTTAAAGACCACGGATTTCTCATTTACACAGCAGCATCATCGTTGTTGACCGGTCTCGTGGCCACATCATCGTTGTTGACCGGTCTCGTGGCCAAAGTGTGACTGTTTCTTCACTTCCATGACCGAAGGGTCACAATATGGCCACTGTGGCCAAATTGTGCGGCATTTTACTAGGACACTATAATAACAGTCATCTCTAATGAACAGTTTCGCCAATGGCGTTAAGCAATTTGCTTCGATGTTCGGCTGATGACATAACGATGCATGGACCTACTGTTGAGCCCCACTTCGATTCCATAATGCCATGTTAAGACGCGGTCTCATTGGAAGAATGGTTAGAATTATAGCGCCTCGAGATATCCGTCGAAAAACACCTCATCTAACACATAAACTTCTCGATCGAATATCCTCTGCGTATATATGGTCTCAATTTTTTACGAAGGATCTGATAGAGAGTGTGATTGTCTATGTGAGCACCGACCTAGCTGGCGTAGTCACTGTGTCGAAGTTTCGTGGACAGCTTCTGAGGTTGTAAATCGTCTTGCAATGCAGTTGCACAGACAATTATCGTACAGCTTTCGTTGCTTAATGTCCGCCCATTTCGGAGTAATGTACTCATGTTTGGCCGCAGTCTGTGAAAAAGGATATCGAGATATTTGAGGAAGTTCAATGGCGATTTAATAATGCCACTTTTGAAAAATCATTTCGTGGATCCACCCACCTTAATTGTAAGCGCTGATTTTGTATTTCATTCAAAACCTCTGCCGTATAGCAGAGCTCAATTCGATTTGCATTAATGCTTCAAAATTAGTAAAGGTTTCTCTGGGATTCCGTTCGAGCATATTCTCTTTATTTACAAAATTTCCACTACCGTTGAGGCTGCACTCCCTTCAAATGTAAAGGAATTTAGCGAATCGAGCTGAAATGCTCAATTCATTTGCTTTACGTATCATTCCCATCTGGAATTCCTTATCATGTGGTTATGACCGGTAATTTGTTATACTTAAAGCGGCGCTAACAGCAATGGGATCTGACTGCGTTATCTTCTGCTGGACGGTTGTAACTATAACTGGACCTACTTTATTCTAGCATAGTCAGGTCTGCAGCCGCATAGGCTTTTATTCCTCATGACCTCTGCTATTCTTTTTCCATATTTTCGGAGTTTTAAGAGCACGCGTACATGTCGTTTTTATGATTGCAGAGGTTCGTTTGTTTCTTTGTATATTTGTTTTGTCGAACATGTGCCTCAAGCTTTCTTTACTGTAAATGAAAATAAAGACTTCAAAAAGTCCTCATTTCATGCATTGCCTATAAATTCCTCCACAAATCTCATTCTCGAAGCCATCATCATCATCACAGTCAAAAGTCTCTGCACCTTCGCGCAATGAGTCTCACAACACACCTACTGCAAACGCGCAGAACGGCATTTCGATGCACGGAAAAAATGACACAGACGCAATTATTTCGTACTTTTATGGGTTTTTCGCATATAATCAGGCAGTAACATGGGACAGACCTTAGTGTAAGCGCAGTGGGCGTGGGCTTCTTAAAGTTAAACAAAGTATTGCAACATAAGCGCCACCTGATAAAAGCATCTATCGGCAAATCCGTAAACGACAATGCTCCATTGTGGTATCTAGAAAATGAAATGCCCTCACTTGACGACTGCTGGACTCGTCTCCTTCTCCCATACATGGTTTCGGCTGATTTCAAATGTGGTATTGTTATTACATCACCAACTTATGGCGATTTGCTCGCTCCCTGCCTACCTTGTCTCAACAAAGAACCTGCAGTATACGTGCGCATCATAACATTGACATCGTAACCGTGCCCTACAAAAATTGAAAGACAATGTGGACCACTCAAAAAAAACCCAAAATCAGTCAGATTAAAGAGGATGTTCCATGTGAATTGGTCCAGGAAGGCATCTCTAATGATTACCTCAAAGAGCCGAACAGTCTGGACGTGGTTTTTCATACAGGCGGCCAGGTGCTCTTTCAGCAACGTTGCTACAAACGCACCCTTCAATAGCGAGACGATAGAGCAACATAAAGTGCTATGCAAGAAGATAATACTCAACATCAGACAACTTTGACCGCTTTTCGCAATCTCCACAGTGCCACAATTTCAGCAACCATATGCACATGGTCTTAAATAAGGTTCAACATATCCTGCTGTCGTTGATTATCGATTCATCATTCAGCTAGCGTATCACACAGCATCCTCATGATTGATGTCTTTCGTGGAATCGCATCCATTCGCAGCTCCACTCAAAACCTTATTTTGTCGACTGAAAACCCCAACCTTGGAACACTCTTTTATCGACGAGACAACTATGACCATCCTGCATACTTCAAATCACCCGAGAATCTTTTGTCTATTTTTACAGAGACAAATTGACAGCAGTAACAAATTGGAACAATTCAACAGAAAACGCGTTTACTCGCCATAAATGTTGCCACTGAAAACATTTAACAGCACCTCGTGTTTTCGACTACTGCTCAGCATCTCATAAGACAGCATCTCATAAAGGTGCAAATGAACGGGGTTTTCTATGGAAAAGACAATACCTCAAATAAGTGCTTTTCATTGCACTTTATGCAAAATGCAGTTGGTTCCCATCCAGTCGTACCCATATTGGAAACAAGAAAACATGTCAAAAGCTTGGAACTTTTCAGATCTTTCACGTTATAGAAATAAAACCCAGAGCGAGCCAATGTAAAGTTCAGATGGGAAATCAGGACCAATCAAACGTCGAGCAAGTGAGGGTCCTATTGAGAAGTGCATCTTTCTCTATATCGGTCTTACTGCTTTTGATTTTGACCAAATGTTCTTGCGTTCAACTCGAAACCACAACGCTCTTGGAGAAAAAACAAATAACTCCAAAAAATTTTTGCAAAACATGTTCGAAGAAGAATAAAGTGATGATAAAATACTCGAAGAATAAAATAACAACCTGCTACGTACTCAAAAAAAGGTTGGACTGAGATAACAGAGGCCACAAAAAATTATTACATTCAAATTTTACTCATTTGGCCAGTTCCCACAAGATGACTAGCATGCCCTCAGAAGGGATCAGTCGTCATTCGATCCGGAACGGAGAAATTATGAAGACAGTTCACAGAACATCCTCCATGCAAACATTCAAGCATAAGCAAGGCAGCAGTCGAAGTTTGGGTAGATGCCCAATATTATACACTGAGAGCAGAAGAAGATCCTTCAAGCGCAGCATTCTATAAAATTGAAGAAGCGGAAGCTACAGACAGGAACATAATTAGGAAATGTCTTCAATCCACCATCAAGTTTCCCAAAACGCACCTACGAGACTCTTGCTATCCGCTTGCTCAGCAAATCTTGCCCTCTTCGAGTCGTGTTTGCACGTGACAGGTACAAAAGAAAGGCTGAGCTAAATGTGCAATAAACTGTCTACGTTAACCGGTCATGTGTGCGGTAAAATAGGCAATGGATAGAAAAAACTGCAATTAATTATGCAATTCAGAAATTTGCGCTGGCCAAGTGATTCCCATATCACGTCGCTCGATAACCATATTCGAGACAAACCACTACCCGACTGAAGTATTATCAAATGTTCAACATTCGTCTAGCTTGCTTGTAAAACGACTAAATATTTTGAGGAAACGATATGCTGAACGGGCAAACGAGTGACGGCAAACACCATATAGTGATCTGTAAATAGTCACCTAAACTTGCTAATAGTCAAGACGGTGAAATACCTACCGTGTCATAATCTTTACAAAGAAACAATTAGTGGTTACATGGAGGAACGTTAAGTGCACAGAAAGAAGCGCTTCGAATGATCCCACGCGATATCGCATTTTATGAAACGAACTCTACCCAACATATGCCCTACAGAAACAGTCAGCTCACTGGTGTTTTTATATTGGAACAAGTGAACGCCTCGTTTCAATTTCATATCGAAAAGCGACAATCCTAACCGAATTTAATGTATCAGCAAATTCTGTCATGTTATTTCTGCTGAAATCAAAATAGCCAAGCAATGTAGTGGTGAAACAAAGCAGAGTCTGCAAAGAGGACCTTTCGAACGTCACGAACACTGTGTGCGCCATCATCTTTCTAGTTCCCATATTGAAGTAATTATACACACATGTACTTGTGTAGCGCATTAAGCCCTCCTCTTTCCACCACATGTCTCTGCAAACCGGTGGAAGAAATGCCTTGATTATATCCCGTGGTGTAGTACAACAATGTTGCAGCAGCACCTCTACATCTTTTCAACTCGTGCAGGGGTGGTGCCGTAGCCTCTTGGTGGCTCGTAGTCCAGTCGCAAAATTGTGATCCGATACGTCGCCATGGCTCGTGACGTGGTGATCCTTAAATTTAGCGACAATAGCACTTAAACAATCAAGATATTCAGACATGCCAGCTTGCAGCAAAATCCACGGAGCAAGTTTACCACACGAGGGAAGGAATAGACAACAATCGTCAACAAATGTTTTTTCCCACCACCGCTGCACATTTTTCATTCGATTTCCTTCTGACGGATTAAAAATTTTATTGTAAAATAAACCTATCTTTATTGCAGCCATCTGTCACAAATAAACATCCTTCCCCATGGCTTTGTTTAGTTGTTTGTCACATCATACACATGCACTATTGTTTGACGTTTTTGTATTGAATCATGAAAATTCTTGCCAGTACTCTGATGTTTTTATTTATGAATTCGGTGTATTAAAATGTGTTGCGAGCAGCAGTAGCGAGTGGGGAGGGGGGGGGGGGGGGGGGGG
>JAARMF010000496.1:3098-22991 GCA_022844705.1 Toxascaris leonina | reverse complement strand
GGGGGAAGGGGGGTCATAGGCATCATTCTTAAGGGACATATGTCGGTGGATGTAATTCCACCCTCACAGATTATGTAATGCTCTTCAAATAATAATTATCACTTTTTTTCGCACATATGCAATGATTTATTGTATAGAATTGTTACTCTACTACATAGGTACCACATCAGACGGGTTCACGAGCGAGGTAGTTTTTGGTTCGAAGCCAATCTTAAGCTACTTTTGGATATTCTCATTGTCCTTTCGATGCTAAATCAATGCTTGTGGTCGAATATTGCTAACTGCAATAATGGAAGATTTCGAGAAATCCGAGACCGTAGTGAACGATAGTGGTCACATCAGGAAATACTGTATCGAGTTAGATTGTAGGTGGCTTGTGCGCGAACAGTGAATTCAAAGAGAAATAAGGTGAGAGAGGCATCGACTCCTTCCGATAGACAATGCAAAAGTGCTCTATGCGTATTCTCGTTCTCATCTTGTTGACGATATGCCATTCACAGTGTCATATCACACGACCCGATATTTGATGACTCACTGACATGGGATATCATAAGAAGATATTTCGATTTTTAAATGGTCTTCTCTGCCTGCGGCCATCGATTACGAAGTTTACGAAAATCATCGATTACAAAGAGTAAAATGAGTCTGAGGAGAATACAAAAGAAATAAACGATTCGGAATTAGTTGGATAAAAAATAGAAACGGTTATGATGAATTTGAAAAGTGCAAAGGTTTTTGAATGCGCATTCAGAGGTTGCGGTGACTAACAGGTGAGGAAGGGAGTCAAAAAACGGTCAATGTCAAGTGAGCGGTGAGATGAAAAGCTTCACGCCGGAAATGTGGCCTCACTGTGTTCATGACTGGACACAGCCGGCTGGAAGAAAATTATCAAGAGATGATGGTACCCGTAGGGCGATCAAGTAAACCATTAGGGGACGATGGTATGCTAGTTCTTAACCTTCAATGCAAAATTATAGCGCAATTAGCAATAATATATGTCGTTGTTTCCTTTTACATGTACACCCTGAATACCGGAGCGAAAATATTTTACTTACTCAAGTTTGAAATCATGCAAAGGATGCGAATGTATGTGGACCCGACCATGCATCCCGTGAAGCATCGTTGCCAAGCATGGCTTGGACCAACAATTTATTGTTTCTTGTGGGAATTGCTGGCGATGATCACTAGCGGAGAAATTCGTGCATCCCATTGAGCATCACCAGCAAAAGCTGCATGGTTGAACAAATCTGCGTGCACGGACGGTTCGATTGTATAGACCAGGGATGCAGGGTCAAGGATTGAAGCAAAGTGCGAGGGTTGAATTGCAATAGAATTCATTCCGAGCAGGAGTGGAATTCATTTCTGAAAGGATTTTTTTCGCGATGACATCATGTTGACCTCCATTCGTGACCTGCTTGAGATTCAGCAAATTTGCTTGTTTGGTCGCCCTTAACGTCAGGGCTGACTATTATGCACACTGTAAAATTTTACCGCAACACTCATTTTGTTGGCAGGAAGCATTCCTTTTGTACGGCTTCGCCCATTCAGCTAATGATATCATCGATGACATCGCAACATTGCTTGCGAAATGCTACACTCACTTCAGTGATCACGTTGCACCGTTTCTTATCAGACATTTCGTTTTTTTTAAACGTTTCTTCGTTCCACTTTATCACAAACGTTCTTCGTTATCACATCGTTTATACTTTAACATATTTTGATATCTTGTATATACATTGATAGATGCTAGTGAATGAAATTAGCTCTGCTTTTACATTTAATATTTCTATATTTTTTTAGTCCAAGACAGCTTATAATTACATAAATGGCGAAATGAGCACAGCGAAAATGAACGATGGGTGGCTCATTTCAGTCAGTTGGCGTCTCGAATTTGAATGAAGTGTGATGATTCACGCTTGTAAGCTAACCGATGAATAATAATGATCGCTGCCTTATAAAGAATTAGACAATTAGACTATACTCATCGCATGCATTGGGCTTTTCAAAATGACCTCTTGATTGCTGTCACTGCCAATTTGCTGCAACCCAAATCATGAACAGTTGTGCAAGTTCTCCAGGTTGATCAACTTGATTGCGGAAAAAGTTGTGGATATGCTCAGCATCATCACCATTATCTTTCAAATCACTATTCACACCGTAAATACGCCTAATTTCATTTCAGGTTTATGAATAACCATGAATGCAGCATATGTTACTCAATGAAATGCGTTGTTATCAGTTCGTTTTCTTTTGCAAAATGTCTCTTTGTTTTGAAAGCAATTTATATGTTCTTTAGTGCTAAAGCAGATGTGCACATATTGGCTGAAAGACGTTTTATTCGTTTTCGATTTCATATTACCCAGTGAAGATGGAGAGAAAGAGAGTACAACTGAATGTATTGCTGTCCTCATATCACTCATCAGACGTCAATACTTGCCGAATTCGGCGGTATGCAACCCCTCATTCCCCGTATTCACGCACGCACTAAACCTGCAATTTATCCATCGTCGAATGACATATTCTTATAGAATTCGCTTCAAGCATTCATAAAAAGACACTCATATTACACGTTCTACAGCACTGAGCTAACTCTAAGGAAACCATTCAATTTATAGTATCTCGAATAGAATTATCAAAAGTTTGCATTGGTTACCGCTTCTAAGCGCAACTGTGAAGCTCATTATGCTTCGTGTGCAAACCATGTAAACGGCGAAACTATAATGAACAATAAAAGGTTTTACTCAGCGCAAAGCCTTTGCGAATGGATTCACTCTCCAGATCAGAGACCCAATATGCGCGACAACGCTGAGTTTCCCGTTAAGTCGAGCAGAATCGAGCCTCTGTGTTCGTTCGTTTTTGAATCAAAAAGACAGAAGCTTTCTTCTGCAATAAAGGTTTCGTCTAAAAAATCCTGCTGCAACCACTTTTCTTCCGCTCTAAGTAGTCAACATCTCCTGTAATTTTCTCAGACGGTGGGCCATCCCTGTCGCGATCCTCTCCTTTCCATCTTGTTCCACTCGCTTTCCTAAAGATTGTCGCATTTTTTAGATGACCGATGTTGCGACAATTCGACGCATCGCTTGGGGAATGTTTTCGTATAGTTTAGCATTGGTGGATGATGGGCTGTGATTCTGATGCGAAACTTCTTGCTGAGCAGAAATTTTTTGGGAATGTTTTTTTCATATTCAGAATCACTTTATGCAATCAGAGAATAATTTTGGGGAAGCACAGGCGCTTTCGTTTCCCAGATAGGTTTTTTCTTTATATTTTGGACTCACTCAAAGCGATTCAAACGTACTTGTCGTAAAACGTTCAAGTCCGATTTTGTCATGACATCTCATTTCCAAGATGTGGCAGTTTGCTAATCGCTTTGCTAAGCTCCTAGCCGAAATCAACAGAAGTGAATCGTTTCTGCAATTTCATCAGCTCGATGGAAACTTAATTCATTGATCATTCACTTTATTGGAGGGGCAAATGGAATGCAAAAGGAAATCTATTCATGCGTTTACACTATCTTATCACTCTTGGCTGATTTCTGCTCATCTCTCATATCGACTCCAACTACCGATGAATCGATGTGAAAAGTACTACTAAACAAACGCACAGCCATGCAACTTCAGTTTTATTGCGCAAAAAAACTTTTCTTCCGCTGGCGACAAACAGTGTTAAATGCAATGCACTACTTCTTTCTGTGGCTCTCTAGCTACGAGAACAGCAACGTAGCGACTTTTTCCTGTTTATGCGAGAAACGAAGGGAATGTTTCTATTCGATGCTTTTAGCGATGAGCACAGTGCTCCCCTTCCGTAGTTTTTTATCGGCTGATACGAATTGCTACTTTTTCAATGGAGCTAAAATGTTTTTATCTTATCGCTTGAGTATATGTAATTATGAGATAATTGTAGTTTGTAGGTGTGCCGAGAAATGCTCGCGACTAGAATGAAAGAAAAACGGGATGGTCTCAATGGTCATGTTTTTCGATGTGGGGTGAACATCGACTATCTCCAACGCAGATGAAATACTTCAAGTTATGGTATCATGGAGAAAGTGAGTGAACCGACTCTGATGTGAACGCCATATGGATGCAGCATGTTTGTTGAACAACTCTGCCTGCCTGCGGTGAAGTGCATGACAACCTAATTTATGAGCAGAGAACACTTTCACAATGAGGAATATGAGAGCATGCGGTGTGAAAAGTGATGAAGTTGGCTTGAATTCTTATAGCAGACAAATGTTTCTTTTTCTATATATTCACTCACCGTTTGAGCAAAAGTGGAAAATACTCCGAAGCATAGCAGGAAAGCGCTTCGCTGACGCTTTATGCAAATATTCGTAAAAAGGAGCTACGATGACGAAAGGTTGTGGATGTGAGAACCGTGCGTTTACACATCTCTTCGCGGTTTCAACTCGCAAGCAACGAGAAACGAAATTTGGATTTTGCTGTTCAATTGGATTTAAAAGTTGAAAACGAAAACTGATGGCGAGAACAATCAATATGAAATTTGATTGAAAGCGAAAAATCGAAACTGAAAAATATAAATCCGATGGGGTTTAGAGATAGGAAAATGAATTAAATGGATGTCGAAGACTAATAAGTAACAAATTTAAAAAGAAACTAAAAGTGAAGTAAATGGCCAGCTTCAGAAGGTGTAAGACCGAAGCTACAAGGATTGCTCGAGCTTACTGATAATACTTGTCATTTCTTTTGCCATTATCCATTTATGTGGACACTTGAGTCATGCGTTGACAATCATCAGAACGAAATGCACACTCGTGCTGGTGTAGGAGTAGAATTCAACGCATCAGATATCCTTTCCTCCAGACTTACTAGCTTCTACCGTTCGTGCCTCACTGTACGCTACGAAATCAATTTCGTTACAACTTCAGATCTTCACATAATCATCACAAGCATCTTTATCGACGCATCAAACGCCGATAAACACGTCAGTCATCACTGCGCGGTTAACCCCGACCAAATTTTTCTTTGTGCTTATGCTCGTGAGCACATCTAAATTCAACACGGTTAGCTGCAGTCTATTCCTCATGAGTACGCACAAAGAACGAAGGGAGCCTAAAAGACCTTTCGCAAGAAGGTATTTTCTGTTAATGCAAGATATGCAAAAAGTTCGGTTTTTATCGGAATCTTTTACGTTTTCACGCATCACATTCGTGTCTTCTCACTTGCATGCCAAATTGAAAAGCACCAAAATTTTAGAAACGTATTTCTAATTCGTCGAATCGCGTTTTCAGTGGAACAGGAACCAGCACAGCGGATCTTTGATTAGCAACAGCAGTCGCGCTGTATTTGTGGCGCTATCAGCGTTGGACGGTTGCTGAGCGGTCGTGTTTCCTTCCGCTCAGCTCGACGCGGTGAAGGATCGTGGAAGGGCCGTGAGATATGACGGTCGCCTGCGAATATGCTGAATAAGCAGGCGTGAACCAACCGACGGCGAAATTCATCAGGGTGTGACTGGGGTTGGCGGTGGCGCGCCAACACTTAAAAAATGCTCACATTACCCAATGACGATTTCACATCACAGCGAGTACGATCCGTCGAAAAAGATCGCAGCCCCTGCTGCCTTGCAGGTACTTCGTGGAAGAAGAAAGGCTAGGAGAAGGAAACTCCGAATAACCGAAACCTACGCCGCCAGCAGGTCGGCCACCAGGCGATGAACTACTGGCCACAGCAATATGGAAAGCAAGAACGCGGCAAACTGCCAAGATGGGGTTTCGACGTATACATGGCACTGCTTGGATGCGGCGAGTTCAGGATCGCAAAAGATGGAAAGATTGCCAGCTGCATCGACGGAGACAACGATGAAATCAATGAAATCATCGATGAAATCACAGCTGTTCAATGTATTCAATGTATCAGCGCTACAGTGACGAGGAAACTAAAATGATGTAAAAGTGACGGAATTAGCGTAGTGGCTGAGGAAAAAAAACTACTTCGGATGTCACTAATTGGATTATTTTTGCATAGGTCATTCTTATTTGAAGCGCTTCCTGTACCAATAAACCATTCCACTCTTTTGTTAGGGAGAGACAGTGTCGCGATTACTCGCGATTCTGAGAGGTTGTAGAATTTGGAAGTTGGATAACGTATATTCGAGTCATATTTATAGTGCTGTTGAATTTGCATTTGAAGGGTTTTGAAAGCTAAAAGCTAGCAAAAATGAAATCCGGAACATGATGAGCAGTGGCCCTCATACAAAGAAAAATGCCGGAAATACGGCGTCGTAAGTGCGAAACACGATGAGAAGTCGCCGTCAAACAAAGAGAGCTGTCAGAAACACGGCACCATATGTTGATGAGTGCATACTGTCTTCGCATGAATGGTAGGGTACGCCATTCATGAGAAGGTGCATATAGCTTTTGGCAGATTCACATCGATCTAGTGGTTCATTCGCTGCTGCGAAGTGACGCGTTGACCCAATTCGCCTTCGATGGAATGTTGCTTTTCCACGCTTTTGTATTACTCCATTTACTAGCCTATGTCTCGCATCGTGTCTTCGTTAATTGTTTTTTGTTGCAATTGTTCGGCTACATATAGGAAATACTGTGTGCGCAAATTTGTGGATGAGCCGTGTTGCGCTATTTCGTTCCTTCTCTGGTTGTCCTGTTAAATTGCTCTTACTGTGACGAGATGTGGGCGATTGCTTTGCGTTGGCGAGTGCAAGGCGGTAGTGATGAGGCAAAAATTGGACATTTAAGTTAATATCATCGCGAAAGCACGTATGTGTTTGGCGGAACAAACAGTCGAGTTGACGAATTATGCTTGGTCGATAAGTTGATAGCAATCGAATCAATTCTTTTTAATGTGTTGTCAACTGCATCTGAGCATCATGAAAGGATTCTTATGATCGTCGCTGTGCCTTTCTAACTTTTCCATGTCACTAATGTTGTGTTTGTGTAATCCGTTATGCGTGTATCGCGGTATATGCGCCGCTAATAAAATGCAAGAGGTTTAATTGCCAAGTCTGAGATTGGGACAGACGAACGGTGGGAAGAAGCGAATGGGAGCAGATATTAGATTGGCGAGAAGTGGCGAAAATTCGAAAGCTCAAGCAGAGCAACAGCTAACAAAGAAGCGTCAGGCGTGAGCGTCAGACCAGTTGAACTTAAACCTTCAGATTATATTGATCGTCCCGGCGGTCAATATGGACAGTGGAAGTCACAAACTTTCATTATGCCTCTCTCAGCAGCTGGTCGTTGGGGTTTGTTGATCGTTGTTGCGGCTTTTGATTTCATTCGAAACAAATCATTAACAGCAACCGTATGCGAACTGTCTCCTCACATTCGTTTGCGCTAGCTCGCGTCAACAGTTCGCGTCATTTTTTCAGAGAGAATCGCTGGCGCCTTAAACCTTTGCTATTTCTGCGGCCTTTTGCAGCGTTCTCTTACTGCAACTTATAAGAAGGAAGAGAAATTAGCCCAATTTCCTATTCCAGATTGCACTTACCCTAGCAGCATATTCCATAAGCTGGTAGCTCAAGCTCGGTCCCGCTTTCGTAGTGTGTTTATATATTGACGATCATGAACATGAACTGTAATGCTCAGTACAAATCCGTAGAAAGGGTTACAGACGGCAGCTTTGAGTGATCTGTGAATTCTCATTATCCATCGATTATTCTGTCGCACGTATACATAATGGTGCCGTAACGTCAGTTTCGTTTAAGATTTCTGATGTGTTGCTAGAATGCTCCTCGTCATCGCCACGCTTTGTGTGAATGCGTTTGATTTCTCTTCGTTGTTGCTTCGAAAACCATATTATGAATTGAGACCATGACTCCATGTGAGGTTGATGGGGCTGGAATCTGGCAATGGCGATTTAATTATTAAAAAGAGCGCGGAGATCTATCTAGTTCATTGGGCAACGTATCTCGCACTACTTCTCATCAAACTTTTTTCTGAATATTCCTCACTGAATTCGTATTTTTCACCGCGAATCCACATGAATGCCATTCCACCTTTTGCAAAAACGCGCTCAAATTTTGAAACATCACCAAGAGTGCTAAAACACCTTCTGAACTAGACGAATCAACTAGGAATTTTTACGCAGAAATGATTGTTCCTACCAATCACATAGAAAAAGTAATTACACTGAGTTATGTGTTTCCCGAATTGAGAATATAGGATAGGCACAGAGATGCACATACATACGACATCGCCATCATGTAATCAGCAAGCGCAAAGTTCGAAAAGCGTATGCAGAAGGATGGGAAGGACGTAGACGATATGAAAGTTGGGAGGTGAACGTGCGCTACTGCTGGTGAAGAAAACTATTTGCTAGTCGTTGAAAACTTTTCTACCCTGGATCGACAAATAAATTTTCAGGGTAAGGAGTCATCAGACTGTTGCGAATGCGAGCAGTCGTTTTCTGAGTCATCTTTTTTGCTAGCGTTTCGCACATCTAGATGTCAATTAAATGCTGTGATACATCACCATTTCCGATCTCGGTTAGATTCGTCTCGAGGCAAATGTTCACCGTTATTATAAAAGAAACATCCCGATTCCAAAAAATCGTTTTCCCGTCGTCTCTGGACTTCGTCCCACGCTTGAGCTGAAACTCTTAACGCTGTTATCAGAATAGAAATGCACAAAACAATGTGATTCCACACAAACTCGCGCTTCAAACAATTGCTAGACCTGTCTTTCGGTTACTCTGAATGTAATGTCGACAATGCAGGACATGATTCGTTTTCAGCGTTTCCGCCTATACGACGATAGACGTTTTCCGCTTAAGATATTCGCGTTAAATCGCCTGAAGTGCAGCTGGCGGATCAGATTTTTATGGGATTTTAATGACATTTTCCATAACGGTTGGAAAGGAACCTTTTTTGCGTTAACAGAGAAACTCCTGACAGAAATCCATTCTTTTATGTTGGCAGGGATTGTTTTATCCTCCAGACGAAATCTTTGCTATTAATGTCACTAACCACATTGCAGCAACCAAATCTGACATCTATGACTGTGCCTAACGCACTAACGACAATTTTTGTAAATCCTTGCATCATCACTGCGCTCAACACGTCATGACAGATAGAGTGAAGCCGCGGCTAGGAGCGTAGATATCTGCCTGTGGTAGAAAGGAAAGGAATGTTGAAATGAAAGGGAATATTATGAATCATGGGTTCTGATCGCCTGGAAGGTTGCTGGGCGGTCGTGTTTCCGTCCGCTCAGGTCGATGCGATGAAGGATCGTGGAACGGCCGTCAGATAGGATGGTTGCCTGCGAATATGCTGAATAAGCAGGCGCGGACCAACCAACGGAATTGGGCTAGTTGAACGATTGCCGAGCGGTCGTGTCTAAAATCGCTCAGCTCAATACGATGTTGGACAATTTCACAGCTGTCAGATATGGCGATTACCTGCGAATATGTTGAATAAGCAGGCGCGAACCAACCGACGGCGAAATTCATCAGGGTGTGACTGGGGTTGGCGGTGGCACGCCAACGCTTAAAGAATGGTCACGTTGCCCAATGACGGCTTCGCATCACGGCGGGTACGATCCGCCAAAAAAGTTCGCAGCCCCTGCTGCCTTGCAGGTACTTCGTGGAAGAAGAAAGGCTAGGAGAAGGAAACTCCGAATAACCGAAACCTATGTCGCCAGTAGGCCGGCCACCAGGCGATGTACTATTGGCCACAGCAATATGGAAAGCAAGAACGCGGCAGACAGCTAACAAGATGGGAAGATCCGTTGCGAGGTCTACATGGCGTCGCTTGGATGCGGCAAGCTCAGAATGACAAAAGATGGAAAATTTGCCAGCTGCATCGATGGAGACAATGACGAAATCGATGAAATCACAGCTGTTCAAAGTATTCAAAGTATTATGAATGATAGATCGTTTATTTCTCGATGATGGAGAAAGCAACATATTCGTTCAACCAGTCACCGGCGGAAACGGCAAAATGACAATAACGATGCGGTGACGAAATAGAACGGCCATTTAGTTGACCGAATAAATTAAGAAAGCAGTGAGACAACGAACACTTACGCGTGGACAATCATGTCTTGTCAACGACAGGGCTGTAAATGATACTGGAAACAACAGCGTCGAGCAATTATGGGAGACCGGAGGGTGGTAAAAGTGATGCATTCCGCGTACTCAGGATGCGACATGCGAGCGAACTGAGGACGACATTTTCTGCTGTCACCTGCATTCTTTGTTGTAAAAGGAAACAGTTTGAATGAGCACATCCTATCAAGAACGATTGCGAACGATCTTCTAGCAGAATTGAAGGCCTAACTTGATCCTTCGGTATGAAAACATTTGAGAACAAAAATTTCTGCGGATCGTCAAACTCATATGATCGAAAGTGTAGAATTGGAAGATACTATTAGTTTGGAACGATTTAAAGTAGGATCGAGCGAAAGATTATTGCGAAAAAGATATGTCAGCAAGCAACAAAACTGACAGGAACTGTCGATGTCGGAAATGAGTAGTATATTACTGATGCGTGATAGAAATGGTGGGGGATATGACACCAGTCGAGAAGAAAAAGGGGCTAGCTTAGAAGTGGCCAAAGGAGCCAGCGTGCAGTTCAGTAGCTAGCACTGTTCTGTCATGCCTTGCTCAGGACGGTTCGGCACATGCAATTCGTTGGAATCTTTAACGGGCAAGTAACTCGGCGTTCAATAAAATTTAAATCTGATATAATCGCAATAGTTCAAAGAACAATTTTTAATTGTTTAATTTGGGGATAGTGGAAAAGAAACTTAATTAGACGTGTTACAGTTACGGCGCCGATGTGCGCAGTTGTCATTTCCTTGGCTTTGATGCCTGAAGGCTTCGTTCCAATACAATCTTCTGCCTCATCCGATTGGTCTTCGAAACAATATGAAGGGCATTTCTTTCGGCTTTAATTATTAAACAGTGTGCCGCTTCGTTTCGATCTATGAGTGCATAAACGATGTTTAAGAGCGCACGTTGCACCCCTGAGCACTAAATTCTGATCAGCATGCCTCAAAAATCGAGCATGTTACTCGCTGTAGTGCTGTAGTAATGCCACAAATACATCGTTATAAACATTTATTCAAACGGCACAAATGTACTGATGTTCGAATTGGGATTGCTTTTGATAAGTGACATTCTCCTAAAACCGATGACGCTTAGATTTGCTGTCCGATGAGCGTGATGCATCGTGCGCTTGTTTGCAATCCTTGTACTAAGTCATTGATCATTTTCTTATCCCAAGCACGTTGCGCTGTTGGTGTACTTTGGGCCTTATCTTCGGTTGTAACAATAAGCAGTTAGCAGCAGTAACAAGCATGAATTCATTCAACGTAAACAGTTCAACAGTGGTGTCTGCAGTCGTATAATTTTTAGCCACATTCGCATTCGGCTGTATCTCCTTAGACTCGATTATTCCTTATTATGCTGATGGCCATGTAAATTGCGAGTGCTTGCGTTATCCACTAAGATACCTACTGATACCCAGTATAGATAGCGGCACACCATCTTTTTTGAAAGTTTTGAGTAGCCTTGCATGTTTGAGAAATTTTTCTTCCTGTTTTATAACCCTAGCAAAGCTTTATCTGCGGTTGAATCCATAAGAATTTCACGTCAATTCACGTTCCGATGGTTAAAGTAGTGTCAAGCTTGCCTGTTCCTGCGAAAAAGCTTTTCGAAAAAGCCTTGGCTGCCTTTATTGTCGCGAAAACCTCATTTGATCACCCCCCCCCCCCCCCCCCCCCCAACCCTTCAATTCCAAGCCAAAGCTTGGTTCCGAGCAAGAATTGCTAGAAGTAACATCCACATTAAAACAATTCGTATAGTGTTCAACCAATGGAATGTTCTTTGCAAATACATATTTTTCATCGCGTTCAGTCATGCCTTTGGATAAGATGTTTAATTATCCACATCGAGGTCGTGTGTAAAGGTTAGACAGGTACGTCGGCTGACTCTCAGATGTGCAGCGCGATCAATTCTCATTGCACGCTTCCAGAAGAGATTGGTTAGTCGCTGGTCACGTGTAACGCGGATGGTGAATATTAATGGGCGAATAGTTTAGTGATGAACGAAGAGAGGATGTTCTGCACAAACAGTAGACATTGGCCGGTAGATGACCGAGTTCGGCGCTCGTTGGTTAGCTGTTCAAAGCTGAGTGGAAGGGCATCGTCGAGTGGTAGTGGACACCACACAGTGCAGACAGAAATGCTTGAAGTGCATGAGTGCATAGGGGAGAAGTGTACAGAGTAATACAAATGGTCCGACGACTAGGTCGAGAATTTCGTTTTGAGAATTCTTCGATGCTTTGTCTTTGCTCGGCATTAATCATTTCAGTGATACGCTGTACATATCTGACAAGAGTGGTTTTCGGCCATGATTTACCAACGAACCAAAGCGTCGAAATGTGTTTCTCTTGTTGGTTGGAGCAACCTTCCTATCGAATTGTTTTGTTATGGTCGCGACTAATCGCGAGGAAAAGGAATTAAGGAAAGAGAAGTAAATTGTGCAAATTGCTCATAGTGAGGAATTGAGGATAAGTGCAAAAGACTTGCTGAATGGCCGATTATTCCATGCTCTGGTGATTGATAGATGATAGCAAGGAAAGGGCTAGCAAGGACGTGTCAGGGAGCAGCTTCCACAAGGGGAAGTGAGCCAGAAACATGGCGCCTCTCCCTCATTCGTGAACGGACACGTCTATTTAGTATGGCTGTTTAAAAAGAGCGAATTGGTGATATCGGCTAGAAGAACTCTCTATTCATAAATAGGTGCTACCGTTCGAAGAAAGGTACGAAAACCACCGCGAAGGCTCGAGGCACCAGTTCATCAATTTTCGACGGACCGCCTGCGGTCAAAATGCACGATTTCGCTGCTATGGATCGATTATTTAGTCGATTAATCCCATTACTTGGCAAATCACATTTGCATATTCAATTTTTGGGCTAAGAATGCTTCTCAGATTTGGCAAAAGGTAAGTAGGAATAGTGGGGTAAAAATTGTATGCTAAATTCACACATTGATCACATTGAGCAGCTGTGATTTCATCGATTTCGTCGTTGTCTCCATCGATGCAGCTGAAAATTTTTCCATCTTTCTCGATCCTGAACTCGCTGCGTCCAAGCAGTGCCATGTAGAAGTCGAAACCCCATCTTGTTGGCAATCTGCCGCGTCCTTGCTTTCCATATTGCTGTGGCCAGTAGTACATCGCCTGGTGGCCGTCCTGCTGGCGACGTGAGTTTCGGTTATTCGGAGTTTCCTTCTCCTAGCCTTTCTTCTTCCACGAAGTACCTGCAAGGCAGCAGGGGCTGCGATATTTTTCGGCGGATCGTACTCGCCGTAACGCGAAACCGTCATTGGGTAATGTGACCATTTTTTAAATTCGAGGTGTGACTGGGGTTGGCGCGCNTAATGTGACCATTTTTTAAATTCGGGGTGTGACTGGGGTTGGCGCGCCATTTCGCCGTCGGTTGGTTCACGCCTGCTTATTCAGCATATTCGCAGGCGACCGTCATATCTGACGGCCCTTTCGCGACCCTTCCACCACGTCGAGCTGAACGGTAGGAAACACGACCGCTTAGCAACCGCCCAACGACACCGGCACCGACAATGCTAAATTATACAAGTGAATAATAAAAAAGCGTTTTTATTCCTACAAAATCTCAAGTTTGAGTGTCGCGGCTGTGGTCATCTCATACGTTGAGTACGTTGAACAGCTGTGATTTCATCGATTTCGTTGTTCTCTCCATCGACGTAGCTGGAAATTTTTCCATCTTTCGCGATCCTGAACTCGCAGCATCCAAGCAGCGCCATGTAGACGTCGCAACGGATCTTCCCATCTTGTTAGCGGTCTGCCGCGTTCTTGCTTTCCATATTGTTGTGGCTAGTATACATCGCCTGGGGGCTGACCTTCTGGCGACATATGTTTCGGTTACTCGGAGTTTCCTTCTCTTAGCGTTTCTTCCTCCACGGAGTACCTATAAGGCAGCAGGGGCTCCGATTTTTTTCCTCGGATTGTACTCGCCATGATACGAAACGGGTAATGTAACCCTTTTTTTTAAAGTGTTGGCGTGCCACCGCCAATCCCAGTGACACCTTGATGAATTTCGCCGTCGGTTGATTCGCGCCTGTTTATTCAACATATTCGCATGTAACCTTCATATCTGACGGCCGTTCCACAATCCATCATCACATCGAACGGAGCGGAAATAGACACGACTGCTCAGCACCGTCCAACTAGCCCAACCAGTAGTCTTCGCAGTTAGTGTAACAATGTTTCTCGATCACGACCTGTACCGTTTCATTCCCCCTCCTTTCACTTTTCTTCCCACAAATACGTAACCATCCAAGCCATAGCCATTTCCTTTTCAAAGTGCAGCCTTGTCCGACGTTGCTGCTCACTCAAAGAAACAATCTGAAACGTGTTATCTGCAGCGGTTTCCTTGCGCTGTGGTACGTGTAAAGGTAGAGCGCTCGCGCACGCCACTTTTCACGTTCCTAGCATCCAGGTTATCCATATAGTATCACTGATGGCGTCTTGCACATATGAAGGGTATAGGCCCATCCTCAACTCCTCCAGAAAATTGTCGTTTTACCGGTAGATATTCACTGGCTCCGTCAACGAGGTGATGTAGTCATTGCAAGGCAAAAGCGCTAGGAAGTCCTTGTAATTTTTTTTCAGTATAAAAAAAAACATTTTCAGTGCTCCCCTGTTCACACTATGTCAAGTCATTTTAAATTCGAACTGTAGCGTTTTTTAATCGAAGGCGCCGTCTTATCTGTACGCATTGGACATTTTGGTGCATTCTCGAGATGGAACGATTGCATATTTTAAGTTGTCGGCTCTGACGAAAGCAGATGGAGCCACAAAGAATGTTAAAGAGTGGGGGGAAGGGATGATGAAGGGGCGGTAATGCTCCACGAGTGCAACGAACCCAACGCGCTTCCGGTTGTGCTAGGAAAGTACAATATCGCCGCAGTATTTATCGTATTTGCGACAATATTATTCTTGCGAATTGCATTTGATTAGTCAGTTTTTTTTGCTATAAAGTCATTTTTTTCGCTCACCGTCTTTTGTCGTATATTTCTCATCTGATGAAAACGGAAACTAGCCGTTTGTTTTTTTAATCATGCTTATAACAGCACTTTTGTGTCAAATTCGAAGTTACTGTATATAAGGAGGGTGCTAAGATAGAGGTGAGCTAGTACTAAGGTTATGAAGTTTTTTGAACACTCAAAATTGTTAATGTTTCATTGCTTGATTGCTGGCGAAGTGTACTTTTATAGAGACTATGAAGGTGCGATAAATGCTCCTCTTACTTGGCCATCTCATCTCTTCTTCGTTTCCAGAGCTATTTTCTCGAAGGATTTGCTGTCTTTGTGAGAGATAACTGAAAAAACAGATGACACTATTCCCAACCTTAAAAGAGAATGGATTGCAGACACAGAGGCAGCGCACTCGATAAATTTGCCTTATATGTCGCAAAGGCCACTTGACATACCTGCTATCCTTACAAATGGTTGCCGTTTTTGCAGGTGGATTGATTAGGCACTCTAGAATTCGGGCCGTAAGAATTTTCTATGTTAATGTTCATTAGAAGTGGTCGCTGAGAAATATTTTTGAAAGAAGCATTTGATCTGTTATAGCACCTCTCTCTTATACAAGTACCGTGAAATAAGTTCTGCATAGTCTATGCTCCATTTATGAGTTATCTGTGTTCTCATTTTTAAATATGAACAACAAAGAAAAATAGAGTTGTGTAGAATCAGATTTCGGAATGCACGCTCAGGAGGGAAAGTAATTCTGGTATATGCATCAATTCGTGGCGAGTGGAACATCTTCGATCACTTTCTATGCTGCCATCTTATGTTCTGACACAGATAGGCAAAGCCATGCGATGGATAAGACTTTGAAAGTTTGAAATTTTGTGCTTCATCCACGAAAAACTTTATTCTTACCTATTGTGAGAGAAGCGGCAATCATTTTTCCATGGCAAAATACAGACCTAATGGGAAAATTGCTTCGACTGAAGAAATAAGTTTTGTGATTTCTTTTGAGAGTGAAAAGTTTTTCTGTTTGCTTTTTCTCGCGGAAACATAACATTTTGAAGTTATGTTTGTTTGTATGCATGTGTGTTTCCTGTGTTTCCATTCGTCTGCTGCCTACCTTTATGAGTTATTAACATATGAAAATGACTTTTCTGAATCACTTTCATTGGGTGACTGTCTGGAATACCACCAAAAGGCGTTGATATTCCATTCAGTTCTGTGTGAAAACATGTCAAATTTTACGTAACCACTGGAGTTCTGGCGAAAAACGAACTTAATGCTGCTTTGTTGCGTAGTTGACCAGTTCTCTAGAAGGATGTGCCTGTATTGCTTGTTCACCAGGTACATTACTTCCTGATCGGATTGCATGAATTACGGAAGAAAATGGCGTGTCGTGCTAGCCTATCTGAAACACATTTTTGCTTGTTCAGGTCTGATGATCATCAGCTGTTAGAGAGGCATGCTGTTCGCATTATGTCATTATGTAAGAAACATTGGCTCGTAGCATCCTGAAGCATCTCTAAAGCAGCGAAAGTGGCTCTTAGCATCCTGAAGTGCAACCACTCGAGTTCTGGCGAAAAACGGACTTCGAGCTGCTTTGTTGCGTAGTTGACCATATTTCTAGAAGGATGTGCCTGTATTGCTTGCACCCTGGTCCTTTTTTTATAGCCTCGCACAACCGTCGTTCTCGTATTTTTCTGACCGATCACCTGTAAATCATTCTCTCAGAATATTGCTCTGATTTGCTCGACCGGTGCGTTGTGGACTTCGATCCTGCCAATTGTGAACATGTTGCCAGAAGGGCATCAAATTTCTGCCCACACATCTTTATAATACTTCCTAAGACATCTACATTATTTTGTAAGAGGTGGTGGTGTCATTCGTCATCTTTTCATACCAGCAGTGCAAAGCAAGTTAGTGTCAGTCAGTTATGAATGAAATGTTGCCTGGGTGGAAGTGATAAAACTTTGGGTGTTTTTATCGGCTTTTGCTGCTTCATTTGTTTAGACACCCAATGAAAAATTGGCTTGGCATGCAGCAACTTTCTGCTATCGGATGTGGTGAGCGAAAAGGAAACAAGGTTGAAAATTGTTTCTAAGAAGATCGTTTCATATTGAGCTTTTATTTTTTGAACGTATTTTTCTCTTTCCAGCATGGTCATGTCGCCAACATCATGATTGTTCGGAATGAATGGCCGTCAAAATTACACTGAACAGGGCGAATATTGTAGTATATCTCACGCGGTGTGGGAGTTTTACGAAGTGATTCAAGGAGGCTGTAAGTGTCCAAGCGGCGACAAGGATGAAGCAGCAATCCTGAACATGACGAATGCCTTGAAAGATCTGAGAGTGCGACATGGAGCTGAATATGCTTAACTGGGGGGAGCATTTAGCGGTCAGAAATGACCGGTAAAGAAAAGCACCTCTAATAATGCTTGAAGAGTCGTGCAGGAAGTCACTTGAGAAAGAGCTGAGGAGAGCGCGGAAGAAACGGTGCAAAAAGGTTTTTCAAAAGCTGCTAGCTGCACCGATTACTTCTCCAGGCATATTCCTCGGCCAGGAGTTTTGCGAAGTGCTGACTCGTTGATTCCTCCTATCGAATTCTCCAGGACGCCTTCGCTGTTATTTGAAGGGGCCATTCAAAGATATCAAGAAGAAGGTTGTGACAATGGGACGGAAGCATTAACAAAGATTAATTCATTGCTGCAATGGTTCATTACGTCGGGATGGATCGCTAGACATGCATTTCTAGGTTTGAAGAAAATGTACACTGACATCACAATGCGTAGATGAATAAGCAAGCTTATCAAAAAATCCTGACAGCGTGGGCATCGATGGGTCGTCAATATATGGAGTAATAATTGGCAAACGTAGTGTGCACCTTTGAAATGAATAGCGGTGCCGTGTGCTGCGAAAGGAGAAATGCTATGAAACAGTCACTGCGATAAGGAGCTCAGACAATAGAGATAACGTTGCGTGCTCGCACTCTGATGATGGAAGGCATGATAAGAAAAATTGAGTGTCATATGCGATTTTCGAAAAAGCTGAGTTTAATAGATCATGCGGCTGGTGCTAGCAGGTGTTCTGAAGGCAGCCGCATGCCGAATTAAAGTTGATGCACTCATAAAGATCGTACAAAAGTTCGAGAGGACGGCTAGCCGCTGAATGAACGGCTTAAACTTGATGATGCCCTTTTAAAACATTCTCTGCTATGCAACTTCAGCAACACGTTACAGTGCACATTTTTTCGATCCACCATTTCTAATCTGAGCTCGTTTTTGCGTGGTGCGTTTGGAACCTATTATACCTCATGTCGGTAAGAAGCTCTACTCAAGTGCAATCCATTAATGCTCGAAAGTATTTGACTCTTCCTGACATCCTCGTATGCTGTTAAAAGCAAGTCCCTTTGGAACCGCGTGTTGTTTCCGCGGGGGAATGTGGTGGTGGCTGTCCAGTTTCATGGAACATAGGACGGGAGGTCGCCGAGGCCCCGAAGGGCGCGGAACACAGAAGAACGATCTACCATAGCAGCATATGCTCATCAGCAATGCATCCATTGTGTTTTCGGCGAAGAAGATAATGTTTTTTCTGGAGACTGTTCTAGTGGTTTTTTTTACCGTCTCATTCAATGATCATATTCTCGTGAGAGCTTTCATTTATTCGACTCATAGATAATCTTTACTGGTTTATTCATTCAAAGAAAAAACCCAACAAACAAAAGGTACGGTTTGTTACTTTTGTTTTTAGGGCTTAATGCTTAGTGTAGTACGGCAGCCAATGTGAGTTCACAAATACACTGTGAGTATCGTGCACGATGTATTGAAAAAAGTGGCACTGGAGGATGAATTACAAAGACTATCACTCCGAGACTTTTGTTACGATGAAATCACTGCTTTGTTTGTTCTTATGGTAGTTTCAGTGCATGAGCTAGGTTAATTTGGTGAGTCTCGTCCTGGCTTCAACCTTATCGACAAACAATTTTTTTTTTTGCATTTAATAATGTGCAGCATAGTCCAATGATAGCGTTGGGCTTCCCTATGCAAATATTCGGTCATTTGGTTACGAACAAAATCAACTTTTTTTTGAGGAGTTGTAGAAGCGTCGAAATTTTGTAAGATGTCAACGCAAAAAAAAATCGGTAGCAGATGTTCACATCAAGCATTCGTACCGTTTTTCCTTGATTCGTGCGGTCGACTTGTCTGGAAGGTGAAGTTGAAAAACATAATCTGCCAGGTTTTGTTGCGCTTCTGTTCGTATTGACTTTCTTATCTGCGTAACAAGTTTTCATCTCCTCAAGCAAAAACTCGAAATTATCTATGGGACGTGCAGTTCGGTATTCGTTCCTTATCAACAAGACCGCTTATTCCGTTCTTCAGTCGTTGAAGAAATTATGATTTGATATTTGAACAATATGAAAGGAACTTTCCTTACGTAAGCGCCCCAAAAGCTCCGATTACCATTTTCTCTTGAAAAGCGCTCACTCGTCATTGTTGTTTCTCCTGCGATGATTTTTCATTCATCGGCATGACTGTCTTCACTCGATGCCTATAATGTCGTGTTCATGATGTGCTCCTTCGCTAGTGCACCCAAAGACTCAATTTGACAGCATAGTTTGATTCAGACATCGTGTCGTGTCATAGTCCGTAGCTCGAATGAAATACGTTGGTGATGATTATGGCGGAACGTACTGCTGGCACAGTATTGCACGGAAGTTGCCTCCGTCGAGGTCGAAAAAGCATCGAGAGAGCTATTAGATGGCGGATTTGCATAATGATCACGGACGGATTTAAGGCCAATGCTGGTTTATTCGTAAAGAAGAGTGAAGTGGATTTCTGATTCGTAAAAGTGCGTCTTTAACGAATAAATAAATGTATATATATATATATATATATATATATATA
>JAARMF010000495.1:53804-82827 GCA_022844705.1 Toxascaris leonina | reverse complement strand
TTTCCCCCCCCCCCCCCTCCCCCCCCCCCCCCCCCCCCCCCCCCCCCCCCCCCCAACATGCACACACACAACGGGCGCTCACACGCACGCATGTGTTTATCAGGTTGGTATTAGTGAGAACAGGTGCCAGCGTGACCGTAAACCAAGGTCGTCTCATGAACCACTCGCTAAAATGTACGAATGATGCATTTTCACAAGGTAGTCGCTCATTGTGCTGATGGAACTATCAAAACCGAATTCTCGCTCAGCTTAATACAGCGCATTTACTAATTCGGATTGAGCACAACATAGTAAAGAATCTAGTCAACAATTTAGTCAGTTCCTTATACTGCTTTCTGTTGCAAAATATTCAGAACTTTCGAGAAGGCTAAAAAGCAATTCGACCCTCGCCGAATTCACTTCTCAGCCCAATATCCTCCAGCAATATATGTACATTTTTTGTTGAGTGTTCTTTGAGGCCATTGATTTAAGGGTTCAGCACTTCTGAAGCGATGAAATTCTGTCATTTTGCAACGTTGTCATTTCTGCAAATAGCTGCTTAAAATTGCACTGAAAAAAGTTTATTGCTTTAGCTTATGTGAGTTGTTCATTGTTCAGTAGACCTTAGTGACTGACAAATAACAAGTAATTTATGAATTGACAGGTAAGGTAAGGTGTAAAATATTTTGGTCAGTTATTCGCTGATTCGTTGAAGATTCCATGTGTTGACGTGATCAGAGTCACTCAGCAATGTAAGCGTAAACCAGATTGAGAAACGTATTCAGTCAGCCGACGCACCATCTTTTGGTTATTGCAAACAATACGAGCGTAAGTGACGGAGCATGGCTCACACTTAATGAGAACGAATAACGAATGCAAGCTATTGACGTTCGCTTACGGCAACGTTCTTTGCTAAAATTAGCTGATAAGTTTGAACAAGTTCAGTGGTGCAAAAAGAATTCAACCAATTTTTTCATCGCCTAAGCTAAACAATTTCTGCTCACATACCCTCATCTTTATCACATCGACACTAAGATTCAGATCACTCCCCCTCCTTCTTTTCCTCCTTCCTTCAGATAGGTACTGAAATTAAAGCAGGTTAAACCCCTTTCCCAGTCGTTGATTGATGAAAACTGTTCATATGGCTCGTTAGAATAGGGTCAAACTTGTATGTTCAATAATCCGTAAGTAGATTCCTCTCTCATATTCCGAGTGTATTGCGTTATTTGTATTGTTTTTGTTGTGAACGACAGCTCCTCCTCTTGACACTGGTTGGTTATATCACCAGCTTATCATACAACTTAACGGCGCCTTATTCCAGTGCTCAAAAGTACTCGTCCTCGATTGAAATTGCTTCGAATAATCAAATATCCCGGCTGAAACAGGCCAACGTGATGCTCTCAGTCATTAGCGAAAAAAAAAAGAAAAATTAGTTGCTATCCCGAGGGCCTTCGGATTTGATCCAACTGATAAGGCAAGTATTTATCGTCGAGTGCCTTCAACTACCCATAGCATACGATAGCGTAGCGCCGAAATAGCGCCGAAATCCACCGGACAAAGCGCAAGTGCGCACGTGATCTACGCGTGAAGAGCACATGTGCACGTGACGGACACATGAAGTGGACAGATATAATCGGGGCTACGGAGAAACCGGTGACATAGGGCGTGTCGTCTTGAAAACAGCATGGCAAGCACCTCCTACCTCGGTGGGCTTTCGCCGTCAAACGGCGGGACGAAGTATTGCGGTGTGTTGGACACGTAAGTCCGCTTCCCTGAACCGCAAGGTACCCAGCTGGGCTAGGTTCGTATAAAGTTTTATTGATTGCTCTAGTTTATCAGACGACGCGCAAGTATATGCGTACCTGTGGCGTCCCATTCTATGCATAATCTCTACAGTGCAGTTGAGTGGTCCGTTCGTATTGGTGCTGTCGTCAATGCTCATTGTGCTACTATTTGAAGTGTTTATACTCTTGCGTAGTGATTGTCGTTACATCACTTAAACTGCTGCATTTGGATATCGGCGGTAGATTGGCATCCGAGGTTTGAATCCTTTACAACGACTTGAAATATCCGTATTGATTGGAATATCACTGTATAAAGTCGAGTAAAAACAATGTTGTACTTGATGCACTCAGGTTGATGGAATTGTCGGATAGACGCTGCATAGAAATTTTGATATATCGATGAGCGTGTGACTTTTTGTTGAACTCTTTTTTGATCAGTTTTCCAGGCTTTCTTACAATTGAGGTTTTTTGTGCCCTTATGCAATGTTTCGCTTTCAAAGCGCATTATGCCGGCGTTAGTCCTATCCGAATATATATATATGTATATATATATATATATATATATATATATATATATATATATAGCACGATTGTTTGTTGATGTTGTGAACGTTGGGATGCGCCGAATTAGGAAGCAGTGTTTATACTGTCGTTTCGGCTCACTTAGCCGTATTCATGGTAACAAACCTAAAACTTGCTTAATTTATTTGGGTATCATGAACGCCGATGAATTCCTAGCTTATAGCTTATTAACGAAAGCGATTTCAGCTTGGAAACGTCATGCTGTCCGCGCTACTTTCCACAATGGAATGCTGTATGCTGCTCGGTGCAGTAATACAAGCGCTCTTCTCGTTCGTCAATCCGAAATATTGTTCATTGATCGCAATCATCTTCGTGGTGCTATCACTTTCAACCTTTGTACCGATGCTCCTTGTTAGATCACAGATGGATGCTTCTCCTCGCGACGAACCCACTACTGCGTAAAGTAAGCGACACCTACAACATGTTTCACATATTAGGCAGTATTAATAACTATATATCTCTTGCCAACGGGGAAGTTATCTTTCTAATGACTACTATAAACAGCTCGTTTGGTACATTTTTTAGGTGTAGCAATATTTGACCGCAGCATCTGATACTATTATTACGACTGCGCAATTTTGAATCTGGCTCTTTTTCTGCTGCCGAATTCATGAAAGCAATGATTGCAACATCCTAGGGCCTCTGAGGTACCAAACGTACTACAAAAGGAATTAAATAGCTTGAGACTCTTTGCAAAAGACCTTACGTATTAGGGGTATCACTTGTGAAGCCATGTTGGTAGCATATTCGAAAAACGAGCCGAACCATGAAGAAAGTTTGGTCACAATAAGAAATTTGAGCGGTCATTATCCAGATTAAATCTTTTTGATTGTTAATCTAAAGAAGACGCTTTTATTGTGTACGAAATGAAATCATAGTTCGCCTGAATGCTTTTTATTTTGGGTTAAGTGGGGTTAAATCTCAATTCCAAGCATATTGCTTGGCTAGATGAAAACAGTGCTGCGCCTTATTTTGTTGTCAATTATTACTTCTTTTGCATGTGTTCGCTAAATCAAACGCTGGCTGTGTGATATGAGCGTTGAATGAGTTCATTAAGAAAATTAACGAATGCATTCTTGTTACAAAACAGTTATATATATATATATATATATATATATTATATATATCTTCGAGAACTGGTTACAGCTGTCTATAAAATTACATATTGCATAACTGAAGAAAAAGAAACGTGCCGTAATGAAATGTGATCAGCTAATGGCGGCATCAACGCTGCATTGTATTTTTCTTTCCAGCCGTAATTTTCTCTCCAGCCAAACACTTTTGTGGTATAACTGCTCCTTCATTTCAGAGAATCTTTGCTCTAAGTTATATGGCAAGCTCGACATTCACATGATAAGCCCGACATTCATACGTCCGTGTTTCACATGATCTCTCACCTCGGAGAGACAGGGAATCGATTCTCTTGGCTTTTTTGGTAAACGATCATCTTTACTTTTGTGGTGGTGTATCAACAACAATCGAGCAAATTTTTTTTTTTTCAAACATGCATTCGACACTTTTTGAATCTATATTTCTCATAGTGAAGTTCAGCATTCACCTGGAAAATAGCAACTGTGAAGTGTCAAATGTTTCCTCCAGACATGCGAAGTAGAAGAATGCTAACTTTTTGATGTGGAATTTCCTTGGATTAAACCATAGTTCCGAATTTCGGAGTAATTACCTAGATCGAATGAATGTTGTTCTTCCCGCGAAAGCTCGTCTCCATTAAATGAATGCAATTCTGTCAGTAATTTGTGTCATTTCATGAATATTTCGTATTGCAAGTCTCAGTATTATTACATGTACAAATAACTTTTTAACGTTACCTGTATCAGGTGTACGAAGACTTACCGAATAGCAATCAATATTTGTTTTGTTGTGGGGATGCGCCTCTTAAGTGCCGGATGATACTCTTTGCCTGAGATATCGTCAAATATTTCGAATTGGTAAATGACATTATTGCTCTTTTCGTTTTTCATAATTAATTTCCTCAGAAACGTCAGTGACAATTTGCATAAGCGGAAAATAATGAACTCTAAGTTCTAATCTAATTCAGCGAGACTAAACCGCAGCGAAAATACTGAAAATTATGTGCAAAAATAAGCTGTTTTCTGCTGTTTGATGATTCGTTTTTATTCGAGCTTGCATTCCGAAGTTAAACGCAACGAAATCGTCAGTGATCGTTGATTTCCGGCCGCAAGCACTTATCATTACACTTGTGTCCTATGGACTCGGCACTTATTCGTTCTTTTCTTTTGAACTTACCTCTATTGTTTGTACAAAACTGTTTTGCAATATTGTCGTTGAACAATAAAAAAAATGGTTAACGTCATAGGAAATTCTTTTTTTTTTCGTCTCTCTCACACTCAGATGGATAACCACTTCATTGCTCATCGGATAATATTATCATTGTTTATGTTATTGTTTGTTTTGCACTTGTAACTATTTGCATGTATTTATGCGAAATGGTTATGGAATAAATAACCATTAAAGGGAGGATTGTGTAGCCGAACGACAAAGGAAAGCTGGAGTATCGCTCATTCTCACATGAAGTTTGAGATATCACAAGCAAATGAGGCTCAGAAGCTTATCACATGCTTATCACAAATGATAAGATGCCCTGGATTTGTTGTTCTATTTCTGTATTCTGAGTTGCGCAGGGAAGTGATGTTAAACCAAAAAAGTAGAGTAAAGTGAAGCAAGCATAAAATTGCATTCAACGTGATGACAGCCATAGGGCTGTAATGATGTTTTACGCGTAGTTCGATGTTTTTATCGAAAACCTTAAACGCGATGCTAGCACAACAATTTGCTATTTTTGGGCTGAGCAATCAGCTCTAATCGAATGGTCCTCGGGGATCACTGAATGAATTCCTTGATGCAGCATCCATTCTGTGATTCGTCTTCGTCATGTGGTCTTATAGACAAAAACTGAGAAGAGAATCATTACAATTGCTCGTCCTGTCATCTTTAAGGGGGCAAAATATAGAGCACGAGTTTTTGTGAAGTTTTACATGAAAAACAACTTCTCGTTCCTCTAGTATACTTGTAAATTTGTTCGCGAAATTCTCTATGCACTGTCGTAATTTTAAAATTTCCATTTAGCGGCCAACGTTTTGGTGAACAGCTTTACGGCTCACATTGACGTCATCACCTACATCAAGCATTTCAATGGGTATCTTTGCTGCTTCTCTGTCATTTTAAGGGCAAGACCATTCGTCTAGCTGAATTTCGAAAGTGTTTTAAAAATCGCTCTCGTATTCTCCTTAAACATGAGCATATGCAAGGGTTATCAAATGCACTTCTTGGGTGCATGTTTGCTAATTCATTCACATTTGCACATTGCGGTCATCATGAACAACACGTGATCGACGACTGTTTGAGAAAAACAAGTTACTCCTATTTGCAGTCGCTTATAGTTGTACTCCTATTAAACGCTTTTCCCTTTCAACTTTTAAACACAAACAACGTACGTTGCACTTTAGTCTGCGGATCATGCCATTAGCGCAACAATAACAACAGAATCACGCCACCTTGTGGCATTGTGCCATCTCCATCAATATTCCTGTTGCTGCATTACATCTACACCTGATGAAAGTGCTTCACTGTGGTGTACATGGAGTTGTACCGTTGTTCATTGGATAATAGACCGAATGGAGCATTTAATGTGGCTAACAACTTGAACTTTTGATACGCTGGACTTTTGCTACCTCACTTCTTAACAGGCAACTATTATTTTCACTCGGAAGTTGACCAGCTTGCTCATCCATCTCTTTCGATTCGTTCAGTTACTCCAGCCACTTCGACTAACTCATCATCTACGACAGTCATTTAGAATTCAACGAGAATCGACATCACAAGCTGTTAGTTGAGTTGACTTCTGATTCGCTTATCTGCATTGCTCATCAGAATCAACATCGGCTCAGTATGGTACGTGAACACATGCGCCACTCCACCTAAGAATACAAAACAAACGAGGGAGTAAATATGCTAGTGGGGAAAGGTAAGACGAGTGACGTTTAACTATTTGATAATTCTGTTTCCGTTTGCAAATTTTTGCACGGAAACAGTTTTCACACAGTCATTGCAACTCAACAATGCGGCAATAATTGCAAACGGCGTCCTGAAACGTTTGTTTGTGCTTAGTGAATAATACCAATTGCGAACTTTAGCTCGCATTCATGGACGTTGTCTCAGCAACCCGCGCAAAGGTTCGTGTTGGGGTGGGCGTTTTTGCGTTGTGTTGCCGACTTCGAGCGGGGAGCTGGTATTCTGTTATTCAGTTTTTTTTAGATATATCTCTTGTTTCACTTTATGGCTTACTTGGTAGCGTTGATACGACGAAAATTTGGCCAATTTTTTCGCGATACTAGTAGAGGTTTTATTACGTAATTCTAATCGTCAGAGGGTACATCGACTCGATTGTAAGATGCGTTCAGCGTTAAGAGTTAAAATGTCAGAGTTGGCTCGAACAACTACACGTACTCCCCATCTCTTCCATTCAACAATGTAAGCAGCATAATGTTACTAGTGCAGCAATCGTTGTTGAACACGTTCACTATTTCAAATTAGGCTTGTATTTATGCTAGCCAGTATTCAATTTATGCTCACATATAGCACTGACTCTCCCACTTTCTTTGGAAATAGGCAAGTGGGCGCAAACAGATTCTGAATTATGTGTTCGTGCCAAAAAATTTTATAGTTTTCTAACTCATCGGCTAGTTTTCGTAAGGAAACACGTCTCATCGTTTTAGTGCAAACCACATCCATGCTAGTTTTCTCAATCGGGGCGACAGCTTTTGAGATTTTTACATCCATTAAAGGCGTATTCCTCCGTATGCCACGTCCACAGTTTCTCTCCGTAATTCTGGCAGGTTTTCTGTTGAACAGTTTTATGTCAAAATGCCCGGATGAATAATATGTTTACCATTAAATGCGTAACTGCAACTCGCAGATCGGCAATTTTTCGCGAAAGGCAGAAGCGAGTCGAATTTTTTAAGGTGATTTCGAAAACATTGCTAGTGATCTCTATGATTTTGAGTGTCTTACAATATTTTGCTTATAACGAATGACGAGTAAAGCGATTTTTATCATTTAATACCTGAGTTTAGCAAGGGTCCGAACCGATTTGGAAAGGATAGGAATAATGCTAAGGGGCACGAGGGGAAAACGAAGAGGTGCTGGTGTGTGGTCGATTGCTTTTGATGGGAATAATGATAGCTGGAACGCACAGTTTCATGTAATGGCCTCCACAAGCCAAATACACCACCAATATGTCTCGCTTAGCGGAAAGATTCGCACTTCCCGAAGTCGTTTAACACGCAGAAAGGGATTTTTCGTTTCTCGTAATGTCGCCTTTCTTCACGTCAATTCCAAGTGGTTTATGCGACTGTGAGTACAATTTTCTTTGCTGCAGGACATATCAATGACGAGCATGCAACTCGCCGCAGCGAGGAAGTGCATGAGGTTCTTTGCCGGGTGAGGTTGATTTTGTGGACTGCCTTAGCAAGTTTTAGTCCGTTGTTAAATTCCTCTGTCATTAGCTTGCGAATGAGAGTAGAGAGAGAGAGGTAGGAGAGGACTCGTTCTGATCAGTGACAAGTCAACGCTTCGCTAGTGCCATTTGCCTTCATTCCTTTCTCGTAACCGTATCTGCTAGACACACCGAATTCCACTTATGTACAATGCGGCGGATGAAATTAACCTCTCTATATAACACTGTGGAAATTGAATGAGATTACTTTCCCAAGAACAAAACACTGTAGAAGTAATAGCAGAAATCACGCTAGATAATGTCCATCTTCAGTATCGGCGTTGTTCGTCACACTCTTCTTTGCTTCTGTGATAGCGTTAAGCTTTGAAACGTTTATGTGTCAGCTCTTCTATTTATATTGATGTCAAACGGGTTTTTTTCTTCATAACAACTGAAGTATTGAGCTGAATGCTTCAGTTGTTATGAAGAAAAAACATTTGTTGTGTTATTCGCGTCGTTTATAGTTTTTGCAGTATTGCGCGAAAGGAAGAGAGCGCTTTATTACAGGATTCACCACAAACAATGGTATGCGTGCCGTGCCTAATCCTGCCATTTCTTTTGGCGATTTACTTGAAATTCATCCAGCCTTATGTGTTGCGTCTACTTCCTGAAACGTGGAGGGCCAAATTTGATGCAATACTATATCCAACGTGCCCGGCCAGACCGCCTCCTGTGCTACAAAAAACGACAGAGAGCGAAGCCACGACACAGTTGGGTGACAATTCGGACGAGGCATGTTGCAATCAGAGAGTTCGCGAGAAGGCGGATTAGGACGGTAATTCATTTTGATAGAATCGACTTGTGAGCGAAGTGATCGTTGTTTATTTGCCAAAGAAGTCGGTGTTCGCCAGCCCAGCTGCTTATCTTTTCTGCTTGGAAAAGGCGGTTTCGAGAGAAGTCATGCTTGTTTCTCGCCGGGTTTCTGGTAAGGCTGTCGAGCCCGACGCATATGACACTGGCTGGAGTATTGTTGAGTGCCTAGTATCTGCGCAAGAAGCACACTAAGTGTCAGTTGGCCTCGATATTTTAAGAGTCAGGATGAAGATTGAGATGTGACGAGTGCTCAGTGTTCATCGTGAATGTGGGGCAGAAATGTAGATTCAGCTCTTTGAAACTGCTCGTATTGGCATTCTTTTGGTGGCAGTTTCGATTATGAAGCACTTATGACGAGCACACCGCAAAATAGTTCGATAATTGCGAATGTATTTACAAAATTGTGATCTATTCTATGTACTAATTAATGACCTTGAATATGGCTTTCCTGAAGGTAGCTTGTTCATTACGAGCTGTGAGTAGCACATTTATGAGCTGTAGGGTCGTATTACGTGGGACATTAGAGAGCATGAGGCCGTATTGTGTTGTTTACGGATCTGTGCTATAAACTGCCGAAGGCTTTCATGTTTATGTGGGATGTTGGCCATTTCCACCACTGTTTCACCCTTTCCCCGCCCGCCATCTTCTCGATATGGGTGATAGAGTTTCCCGTTCAGCTAAACAGTTTCTTTTCACTCATATTTACGCCATAAATTTGTCACAGACGAATAATAGCATGGAGGGCAACTATAACGAAAGATACATTCTTGATATATGGTTTTTGATATGGGAACACGATCGCCCTCCTTTTCCCACAATTTCTGCTTTAAAGAACAGGGCATTCCTGCTTCTTGCGCTGAATCATCTATGCACTTGTGCGTATGGAGAAATGAATTATGTGACGTGTATTTTGAGTTGGCGTTAAATGCTTGATGAAATATTTGGCGAGATATTTGTTACTGGTGGGTGTTTTCAATATGCTGCTTAATGAACAGGGTAGGATAAGGGATGGAGCGAGGATTGAAGAAACAGTATTATGGACAGGAAAGCGAGAATGCTAGTTTTCTCACTAGTTTCTGTTTATTTGATTTTAATGGCTGAAACGTCAGCCACTTCTCAAATACTCTCACCAAAAAGATCTTGAGTGGGAGCTTTTTGAATTTGGAGAAAGAGTATATCCTTTTGAGGTGACTTGTTTTTCATATTCGAGAAATTCATATTTAACAATTTTTGATCTGTGGCTGCACCTTCATAAAGATATACATGCAGGTGAATTTTCCACTCACCTGTAATGTATTCATCTCTTTTATATGCTTGTTTGTATTCTATACGTGGTTCATTTCAGTGTGATGGTACCCCGAAATGATAACTGTTTCATGAACTGTGTTCACTTTGCTAGTGTGTCCTCGTTTATGTTGAAGTTTTTTTTTTTTTTAAATTAAATTCCTTCATTCTATATTTGTGTCTAAGACAAGCATCAGCCGAGGTTTTCCGTGCGTATACCCTTTTCGATCATAACGTCTTGATAAGCAGTATTTCCATTACAAATAAGCATCATGCAATCACCTAAAGAGTTCTTATCCTTAAGGGACGCCTTTTTTCTTGAAAATATTCGCAATTTGGTGTTGAAAGTCTAGCGTTTCACGTAACTTCATGTGAGTTTTTCTTTGAAATCCACCACTTTTATGCCTCTTTGCCAGGAATGCTCGTCATTTTCAGTGCTCGTTAACGAGTACATTTGCTCAAAGACGCGTAGTTTACCAATACCAGTAGTGAGGATGTTTACCAAAAGAGGGAGAATAAGTTGCAAAGGCAGTGATTATTGTTCGATCGTTGTGTTTGCATTCTCATGCAGAATAAAATGTTTGGAGTTGTTTATTCCCACTGCGTGGTATAAAGCTCAACGGCGTTATACCCTATTTGCAGATTGCAATGAAAAATGGAGGCATGTTTTACTCGCTGCACCGAATTCGAATGCGCACTTCCCATATATCGAGGTGGCCGCCAATGTTTGATTTCAGTGACTGTTCGTTGAATGCCATTCAAGTGACATATGTTGCTTATCGTCGTTCAGTGCCAATTTTATCTCTACGATCCAGCGGGAGGGGTCAACGCCAGGCCTTTTACACTCCAACAGCAGTAGCAGACTGCTGGAGACAGGGGAAACGTTTTGTAAATTTGTTCCGGCTAGCAAATAAGAATCTAAGAGAGATTGTTTGTGAAATGTTCAGGGGTGCTAACAAGGGCATGATGCGGTCACAATGGGCGAGAGCACGGTTCTGAAGGTGCAGCATGTTGTTTTATTTCTATGATGTGCTTCAGAATAAATACAGAGGCGCAGTCGGATTTTATGCACCATTAATTGTTTTTTCTGCCCTTCATTAAGAGTTTGTTCTTCAGATGAAGTCAGGTTTTATGATAAATGAAGGCCTTCACAGCCACTGAAACTTCTTTTGTATATTTGTAGGCAGTGTTGAATAGCTCGTTGAGGAGGATCAACTGCGGTGATTGAGGATCAGCATATACCTCGTTAGCCTTTCTTTTTGATTTGCCACGTTTGATTACAAATGCGGATCCGACAACTTTTCCTGGAGGGTGATGAGTCATTGCACGAGGTGCGGGCGCTCGATGACAGTAAAGGCGGTGGGGTACTGGATATCTCTTTCCTAACCCCCCACCCCCTGCCGCCACTGCGAAGGTGGTCGCCCACCAACCAGTTCGACAAAGAAGCTCCTCCCCCCTCCCCCCACCCCTTCCCCTCTGCCCGCCACAAGCGGTTGTTCCTGCTCATTTCCCTCCTCCCGCATCTTAGCTGCAAGAGCATCTCAGTGTTTTTGCAGACAAATTCCAGCTTGGCCTGCATACCTTCTGTTTCTATTGCCATAGTTCACCTGTCATCTTGCACTTTATCTAACCTTGATATGTGCATTTTCGTAGATCGCAACTGTTTTTGATCGTTCACAGTCTATCGTCCCTTCGCAGTGTTTCTTCACTCTCTTCATTTTTATTTTTTCACTCCATGCTTTTTGTTTATGTCCGTTTTCCATAGTGTCTCCAACGATGTTTTACACGTTTAGTACTTGCTGGCTTCTTTTACTCATTACAACTTGCCCTCACTTCGTTTTGTCTCTTATCTCTTGTTTCTTGCACCTCTATTTATCATTTTTCATTCACCTTATTATTGTATTTACATATGTATTATCTAACTATATTTTATTATAGTTCGTGAAAATTGAACGTATTGACCGATCGTAAGGTACACTTTTTTGGACAGTAAATTCATAACGACTCGCCATTTATGTAGGCCTTTAACCGCGTTTATATATATTCATTGCCGACGAATGCTAATATCTTTTGCAGTCACAGCATGCAAGGTTGATAGCTGTTTTTGATTGAAATGAGAAACTAGCTGAAAAAAAAAAAGGAACTCTGCTGCAACGATTCACCGTTTGCAAGTTCGGTTCGATTTACCACAAAACCCTCATCATGAATTGTTGAATTTAAAGTTTTTGTACCTTTCTTGGAGGTCTGGTCGATGCAATGTGGATTTATGTTCATCTCCATAGTTAGTGGAAAATTGAAATTGAAGGCATGTTGGGGTTCCGTGATACTATAACTTCCCCGTGCTTGCAAAGGAAATTCGTGAAGAAATAATCTTCGGCCGTTTTCACGAATGATTTTATGAACTTTATATTCATCTTATATATCGCCCGTTGAGTTTCCGACGAACTCTCAACAATTTCTAAGTAGTTACTGATGGAGAGCGGCTTCAGACTGTCAGCTTCAACTAGGTGAATTTTTAAGATCAGAGGAAGTGGCTGGTCTCGTAGCTAATTGTAGGTTCATGATATTGCTTAAAGGACTGACGATCGATAGTTTCCCACGCTAGCATTTTCAGTGCGAGTTTATTTTCTATGCTCAGTTTTGATTGCTTTATTGATTTCTTTCCTTTTTTTTCCCTCTCCTAATCTGCAACAAAAGAAGTGCTGCGTTTTGTCTTCCCTTTCTGCTGCTTGCATTGACTTTTATACGTCTAGTAGCCATCAAGAGTTCCCAAGTCGTTTTGCTTCGCTCACATCGTTATCTATCACCACTTCCTGTCTATCATTTTCCAAATCATTCTTTCTTCATCTTCTAAAAGGATTCTATAATGGCGAAAGCATAAGTAAATGTATTACGCTTTTTAATACATTCACTCTTCCATTTCATCTTCTTTTTCTACATTTAAACATATTAGATGAATGAATGATCAGCGTATTGCCACATATAGGTTTGTTGTTGACATAATATTAGCTGCGATACGAGCGAAAACGTTGAACTAGCTCTATGAAGAGTTTACGACGTGACCAGCAGAAAAGACTTCAGTTTCGGCGAGAGGAGTCGCTAAGCGATGCACTTGTTAAGAGCACTTACTAATGTATTGACGTTGAAGTGCATTTGATGTTTGGGTTTTTAACAACAAAAATGAGGGCAAAATAGATAAGAAGTTAAACAAGCTAAAGGTTATGCTCACAGAGTTGCAAATAACGATTATTCTTTAATTGCACAAAATGTGTCTCTTTTATGACTTTCGCATTGCGCGGAATTCGTAGTTCTTTATGCGTGCTGATGTGCTCCATCTATCGATTTGTTCGGTAGCTTCAACTCGAGAACACTGAAGCTAGAGTTACGAAGTCTGACGCATGTATAAGGTAATGCAAGGAATGAAATGATGATTTTTTTTTGGTGACTTATACGAGCGATTGATTAAGTTGAAATATGAAATTAAGTTGAAATATGAACGCATTATTATAGCTGTTTTATGGTTTGATGCAGCTGCTGAGTTGAATGGCTACTTATGCAATCTTCTTTAGCACTTTTTCATTAGTGGCTTGTTTCCTCGACGTTTATAGGCTACCAGCCAAAGTTATATCACTTTATTATATACACTGAAATGAAGAATCTCATCGCCATAGCTCACTCAATTATTAATTTTTGCAACACTCCCGAAACATACGATTCGTTGTTTGCAGAAGCAAGAGACCGCCGGTAGGGAATAGAGCTGCACTATGGGTATTGGAGATGATGAGTGGGGTTAGATGATCTGAATGAAAATGTTCGAAAAGAAACACTTCAGCTTCTGAAGCAGATTCCCGAGAAGAGTGTTTTCCGTTGTGGTAGTGATCTGAGACAGAACGAGCAGGACAGTCAATTTTGAGCACGAGACTATAAGGAAGGTGAGGAAAAATTGAAGCACATGGTTAAGATTGTTGCGAGACATGGACACAACAGTCACCTTGCTGTAATCAACATCCTGATGATGCGGGCCGTTAGCCATCCCACTCGGTTGTTTGTACAGTCTTTGAAATGCCTGACCCACAGCGTAGTAGCCTGACCTCAGTCGTCCATGTTGCTGTTCCTCGATTCATACTTTATCGCCATCGGAGACTGACGTCGGTTAAATCGGCACATTCCTTCCATGTCACTTTTTTCCTATTTTGAAGACAGAAAATGCAGATGCGGTTCTGGATGGTTGGGGGAGGAGATATAATGAGTTCAGCACTGAGAACTCTCGGACAACAATCACAAAGTAGCTGGGAAGGCCGGATTCAACGACTTCCTCAAACAGAAAACTCTCTTATCGGCTCAGCTTTTGAGTTGCCCTCTTCTTTGATAATATTAATTCGATATTCGACGGAGACTGATTTAAACCACGCTTTTTCATTACCATAGCAGAAATAATAAAACCCATTATAGGGTGCTAGCCACTTCCAGTGGTCGATCGTTACTAGTGCTGGTCGTTCACATGCTGCATAAACCTCTTGCAGTTCGTCCTCGTTCCACTGTAATAATTCATTTTATCGTTCGAATTGTTTTTCTTATTTGTTAACATATCTGAACTGCAACACAACTTTGAGAATCAATGAAGTAATCGATGATTCAGAATGACCAAAGTAATCATTACTTAAGAATATTTTCATTTCATTCGCTGATTGCGCATAATTATAGAATTCCTTCAGATAGCCTGACATCACAAATATTTCCACAGGCCTGTACTCATGGAATGCGAAACGATTGTTCAAAAACGTTTCAAAAAGGCTTTCAATATGAGAGGTTCGTATATGCTAGAGGGAAATGGCATAAGACTCACTTCATCCTCTTTGTTACCGTCATCGGAATATAGAACAACCATTGTGAACTCTTGATCGTGATGCATAAAGATTTCAAGTTGTGAATCCTTCTCGAAGTTGTACACCTGTACAGTTTTCCCACCTGCAATCGAGTTCTGCAGGTACTGAGTCTCCCTATAGCCTCCGAACTAGCTGAATGTGCTTATTAATTGTTCCGTCGATTGTCTATGCGATGGAATCCATCTCAAAAGCTGCATTGTTTCCTGCTGCTAATACAAACCTTTATGAGGTATTATTGTCATGAATACGATAGTTGCTGTGAAGTAAAAAACGTGTAAAACACGGTTAAAGTATTGTGCATAGACAAGTTCTCGACGCTGTACGCATAAATAATTGTTGAACTTATCTTCACGAATATGACGAAAAAACAGTGAGAGCTATCGTTGTTTAAGGATTACGTTGTAAATAGGGTGCATCATGACCTGACACAAATTATCTCTTCTCTTTTACCTCGAATATTCATTCACTAACAAGCTCAAAGAATTTCTTTCCAAAGTGAAAATTCGTAAGGTTCGTAATGACTAGTATGGACAATAAAAGTCGATCAAATCTTCATTTTCTCACAATATATTCGAAGTTAAATTCATACCGGCTGGTACACAGACAACATCGAGTTCGGCGTTGGGAATCTGCTTAAGCGGTGGAAACGGTGGAGGTGGCGGTATAGCGATTAATGAACGACATCGTTCATCGCCATATTTATCGATCATCGTACCACCATAATAAACCGGCAAGCATTCAGCATCAATATGCTCCAAAATCTCTTGACGCCATTTTTCAGATGTGATTATAATTTTGCTCTACAATATATTAGTATTTGCATTCGATATGTCATACTATAAGCGAGGAATTTTCATTAATTGAAGTCAACAAATTTCGCATCGAATTTCGCAAAAGTTTTGTTTTTATTGGATAAGCGTAAAAATGATTGCTATAATGAGAAGCAATTTTCCCTTCAATCTAGAGACTATTTCGAGTAATTTTCTAGTTTTGGAGCTGATTATTTCCATTTACTCAATAGTGAAACATTTGCGAAATGAGTAGTGATTTATAATCGAAATCAACAACAAACGCCGATTTCAGGTTATTGGAACTCTTTGCTATCTTTTTGGTAGCGTAATTTCGGTGCTTTTCGAAACCATTTGACAATAAAAAGTGCTAAAAACTAAGTATTTTGCAATAAATGTTGAAGCAATTGCCAAATATATTGCAAAAAATTTTCATTCATCAACGATTTCGAGTTGAAGCCACTTAGACGAATCCGTCCATCAACCAATTTTTTTATCGCATTGAAAAGTGGGAAATACATCGAGAAATTTGTCAACGATACGCATTTTTTGCTCTCCAATCGAGCAGATTAGCCGGATGTTGGACTACTCAACAGGTTCTAAAACTTAACAAAAAGGCTAGCATGACGCAAGCATCCACAGTTCCGCTCATCAAACGATCTTCGAAATATGCGCAATAACTGATTTATGATTTGGCCGAACAGACCGTCGAAACAAATATTCTACAGAAGGCTGGCCTTTGCGCATATTTTGGTGTGAAACCCATTTGGTGTGAACTGTGGTCTACCAATTTTAAGGTGTTTATTAGTTTTTAAACAAGTTTATTTACGCGTAACTGTTATAGTCCTTGGCGAATAATCTCATCGCGTAATCCAAAATACGCCCATCAAACGAGTTTGGGGCATTTCGTTGCTAGGACTGCGGGTTATGGATTTGAAAGCGCTACATAAAACAGTTTCTTCTGCTTCTTCTAGCGACCTCATGTAATCACATCTCAAACGCTGAAGTGAAAAAAAAACAGTTGTATTTATCAATTTGTTTCATGTATAGAGAGAAAAGAACTAACGCGATATTCTTCAGTTATGAAAGGCATGCATACTGTCCAGAGAACGTTCATAAATTTGGGCACGTTGACGACGACGATGTTGGAAAAGATCTCTGGATATTGTTCGAGCAGAGTGCCCCACATTATGCGATATGGGCCTAAAGATTTGCAGTTTAAGTGACATTCAAACATCATACAAGATTTTCTCATTTCCGCTGGTTCGTTGTAAACAATACGTGATATGTGGGTGGCCAACGACCATTCCATTGGAGTCATCGCTAAAGGCCAAGTTGTAAATCATTACAAGCATATTCTAGTCTAGGCGCAGAAACACGTTCGACAGATCAAAATCCGTGAACTAGGAGTTTCATATTCATGGAAGACAAAGCTTAAACCTCATACCTCTGAGAATGTTAATGAGGCTGGTTTGTAGCTGCAGACCCTCCAAGTCGACCACAAGCACACCGCCCGATATGCGCTTCGTTTCCTCCTCCATGCTGTTGACACGTCTCAGAACCCTTTCCATCAAGCGAAATCTATTCTTCATAAACGGTGTTGTCTGAACCGAGGTGATCATTCCGTATATGTCAATGCGGCCTACCATTTCGAACAGTAACACCTTATTGTCGTTGAGTTTATTGCGGCCCAAAATACTGATCGGCGAATAGACAGAGACCACCTCATCGATCCCTGAAGTGAAGTAACAATATGCACAGCGACTTAGAGCAATCCGGATTGCAGCGCACCTTTGCACACAGGTGTAGATCACTGAATCACCTCATTTCTTAGCATCAAATGTTAGAGATTGTCACCGTTCCCGCACTAGCCGTTTGTGTCTAATTTATAACCGATTGCTTGATCAGCGTGCGCGCTCTCATTTGTTCATTCATCATCTCAGCTGTACGCATCCCCGTTTCGCCATTCTTTTCCTTTCTCTCGTCGCAATTCACATTTTAATTCCTCATAATCGAAAACTCTCTAAAAAGCGACATGAAAGGCAATCTATCAACATAAATCTCGTGGAAATTACCCTCATCGAATCAATTTCTCTCAGAAACCCGTACGCAATGGGTAAGTGTCCGTAATGACATGCGCTCATGGCTCATCAATTTATTTCTTCGAGCTTCTGTCATCCAACATTTACTGATTTCATTCTACGAAGTTCTATGCCCTTCTAATTTGAGCGGATATCCTGCAAAGCAATTGAGTATTTGAAAAGGTGTAATATGTTGACGAATATTTCATATATAATATGCGGTCGACAACAATCTGTCGACAAATCTCGAAGAATTAGCTCAAGCAAAACCAACCCTCTGTTTGATCTTCGAGCGAATCCAATTCTTTAATCTTTCTTATATTCAGATGTCGCTTCAGTTTCTTGGCGCCCTCTTCAGCACTTCCATAAGCGTTAATCCAACGGAGAATATTGAATGGCGTGCAATAACTTTGTGAAGCAGCTTCAGCACCGATCAGTTGACGTACCATATCGATATTGGCTCGTTGTTGGGGCGTTAGCTCATAATCGTCGTCAGAGTGCATAATTGGAGGAGTCATAATGCAATGTTGACAATTCACAGTTGGTGAAGAGAACGGCTGCAAAATGTGAAGCACTTGTAAAACAGTCAGAGCGTCACTCGCTGCTCATGTGAGCGGATCCGAAGTTTAATATCGCCTCTAGATCTCCGAGTGGCGACAGCAACGCCTTCTCATTGTCACTCTCTTTTCTTTGATCTTATCTCTGCTATAGTGAATTCAACTCCGCCGAAGAGATAAATTAAAGACGCTGAGTGAATTTCGAAAACATAAATCCCGCAGTTCATGTTATAATTGAATAGACAGTGAACATTCGTGCGTACATGCTAGAACCTATTGAATGCGATTCTTGTTAGGTGACTCCTCTTTACAAACGAACGCATTATTGCTGGCTTGCTCACTGTGAAACAAAGTGGACAGGCGAGATGCTCGTATTGTGACAGCGAAATTTGGTTGATGAGATTTGAATAGGATCGCAAGCATTATGACGCTATTTTGTTCCTTCTTGCTGGAGATTCCCCCTTCAGTTCCACGTCTCTTCCACTCAACAATTGCTTTCAAGTCATTTTTAGTGTTTTTCTTTGGATGTTTAGTGAAAAAAATTTTTCCGTTGAAGTTGATCTTATATTCGAACTCATACTTGAATAATTTTTCCCAAATGGGCGTTATCTAGACCATAATGCAAACTAAAAAGCTCGAGGCTCTTTCAACGGCTCCAGCACATTATAATACTGTTTGTATGAATGGGAGTGCTAAAATTATGAACTTATTGCTAAAGTCTCTATTTTTTGAAGCACTTAACATAAGTGTTGATCGCAGCGAAAAAAGAGGTCCTCGAGTGAGCAGTGTCAATCAATGGACTCGGCCATATAGTACAATAAGAAACTGTGCTTAGAGGTGGTGCCCAAAAAAGCTTTAAGCATAGATATAGTGCTTCTTGATTTAAAATCCGCGCTTCATGTGCTTGTCAAATGTAACAGCGAATAAGCTAGAGGAATAACTCTCAAATGTAAATATGCNGGGGGGGGGGGATTGGTTGCAAATACTCAAGTGATTGCAAATACTCACTGTAAGCGCTAAGAGGTTGTATGTGCATTTACACAAAGGTTGTTAGATAGGCATATATTAGAGATGCTTTCATCTTTTGCCGCTTTATTTTCCGACTTATGAAGATACCGCCTCTAATATCGGTGAAGATGATAGAATTTGAGAAGCGAGTCTAGTCGCATATGCGTTAATTTATGTGCTCAAATAAATTCACATTACACGTAAGCATATGATCTAGCTCAGACTACTGTCAGGCTTGACCACAAAAAAAGCGACCGGAAGAAATGTTTAAGTATAAGCTTTCTTTAGCATCCGCTAAGATGCTTGAAATTGCCCATTTTCGTATTGGCGTTGTTCAACGAATGGTTATCAGAACATTCAAGTTTGCATAATTAAATCACTCTGAGGACTTTATAAATCAAATTGATAGCATGGTTGGTCTGTCGATTATTGCAGTAGAATTATATCTGACGCATATTTCGTCTTCATATGCAAATAAACAGTCAAGTTATTGCATGTGTTGCTTGTCGGTGATAATATTTCGATCCGTAATCACAGCACAGTTACTGCATTAATTCATCTTTCTATTGTTCGCCTTTTGAACTTTTTTTTTTGATTTAGTATGTATCTGAAAAGTTGATAACATCAATGGTCATCAGACACTTAGCACACCAACAGTGACTGACTGCCCATAAGTCGAGAAGATGCAATCGTCGCACCTCATAGAGGAATGGCGATCGTCTCACGTTTCATATGCGTATCGCATCTTTCACTGCCTTCTTTTATCGCATTTACTCTTATTGCAGCGTAGTTTTCGGATTTGTCTCATTGTCTGCACATCGAGTTGATTGGAAAATTTTTCATAAACAATAACGCACGAAGATATTGCAGCAGCACTATGAAACGTTCGGTCATTCGAAGACGGCTGCACCGATGAACGCTGATGAAATGCCACCGAAATGACCTCAATTCGTTGTTTTCATCTCGTACACACATGTGTCTTCGTTGCATACCAGTTGCACATTTTGTGGTTGAATGAGTTCGTTTTTTCTTTGAGACTTTTCACAAGGTGTGTCCTCTCTACGTTGCAATACTATTGCTTACTTGCATCTGAGCAGTGTTTCTTTCGCTGACTCTGCGCTTTTCATAGAAGCGTCACATTAGCACTCTTCTTATGTGCTCAATAAATTACATTATTCAGATATGTTAGAGGCCATTGATGATTCCTTCAATTCCATTATGCACTTTAGTAATTCTAGTAATTTGGTGATACCAACTATTATTTCCCAGTAATGAAGTCATTCAGCTTTGGATAACTTTGTATGTGGATGCGACAATCATGTTTTTATTGTCCTTTCCGGTCGTTTTTCTATAAAATCTTGTGAACAAATATTGCAAAATTTGGTTTGTGTTTGCATCTTTTTGTAAATTGGTGTGATATGGATGAAAATAGGAAATCTTATGGGATATTTCAACAATAAATCTCATGAAATGATTGCTGTAGGGAGAATTTCTTCTCAATCTAAAGTTTCAGTTAGTCACATTTTGAGAGGAAAGGAAAGCTGCAAAAATTTTTCGAAAAGTTGAAAAAATTGAGTACGGAAAAAACTGATGTCTAACAAATATTTTAACCGTCCGCAAATTTCACGTTGACGCACCATATCAGTTTTTATTAATTAATAATCGTGCTGCGTTATGAAATACGTGGTCTTTCTCAATATTAGTATTGTGAAGCTATATTATCATCGATCTAATGGTTTGCTGCATGCTGTGGACTTTTTTTGTCTGCAACTTATCTTAAAAATCAGAAATTCGTTTACAATTATGAAGGTTAGCCTTACTTATCATAGGAGGACAGTTCTGATATTATCAGTTGCAGATATGACGCGATCAGCATTGCAATATTATGGAAATTACATATGACATTCTTGATGTGTGGATGTGACTTAATTGCTCGTCGAAGCATTGTCATGGCTAAGGTGATTTGTTGACGATCGTTGTCTCCCTAACTCGCTGATAATGGATTTGGATCGGCTGGAGGTGATCTGAGGGAGTGGGGTGCACTAGGGTTGTTTTCAAGTGATCAGGCGCCACATAGGAATTGTGCTCGAATGATAGCCGTGCTGCTATTCGAATGTGCTGTAAATAACAACTGCCCCATCTAGTGAAGCGTAGTATTTTGCTGCAACCTCACTATTTATACGACACATTCGACCATATGCTCAACTTCGATCTTCAAACGTTTTTATTTTTCTATACTCTCGAGAAATTTCACACCTCGAAGTTTTGAACTTTTCTAGCAAGTAACTTTAAAATTATGTAGAAAATAAAGTAAAAGTTATGTAATTATGTAATTTTAAAAGCAAGTAAAATAAAAAATCTTTCGAGAGTCTTTTAATACCGAATAGCAAGGAGTTGCAATAGTTTCGCTTAAATTAAGATAGAACCGATGTTTTTCTATGCATTTTCTGCACGTAATATACAAAGATCTTGGAAAATTTGCTTGAGTGCCTTATGACATTTCCTGCAATGAGCGATTTTTTTTTTGCTGTCAAGAAGAGTGCAAAAACAGAGTGAAAAGTCGTAAAAGAAGCATAACTGCATTATACTTTTTTCTAGCTGGCTGTTGTATTTAACGAGAGCTTTTGCTGTGATGTGCGTAATGGTGTACAAAGAATGTTTCTTTGCTCGTGCAATTTCCCATTAAAAAATGCAATCTGTGCAAATCCTCGAAAAAAAGCTAAAAACTCTCTTCATCTCATAGTTTCAGCCTCGAAACCACCGTAGTAGGAATTATAAAATGTTATGGGTTAATGTGTATCAAACGTAAACTTATCTGTCATATTTTATATTGATAGCGCGTTCTTAGAAAGAGTAATCAACATAAGGAAATTTGCAGACATTTTGCATTGATCGAATTTCCATTTGCAGCCAATATAATTTTGAAAAAAAAAGAAACAGATCCATCGTCGAAAGGTTGCCGAGTGGTCGATTAGCTGAAACATGAAAGGGTCCCTGGTTATCTTTTGTTGTTAGACGTTGGCATGTTGAACATCGGCTGGTGTGGTTTTTCTAGATTATTTACACTACAGAGAGAAACAGTAGGTTTCGTTGGAAAACGTCAAAAACTAGCAAAAGAACTGAACACTTTGGCGCTGAGAGCAAGGTTGCGGAGTTGTGTTACTGCTCGCGTTAGGAGTTTTTAAAGGTTATGCTCTCAGTCTTTGGTTTAGTCCCACATTATGTAGTTAATGCGGAGCTAGTGCAAATGTCTCGATAGCGCTTACTTTCAGTTTCGTTTGGAATAATGATCAGGTTCACTTATTCCAGGCAAATGATATGAAGAAATTGTGTCGTAATACTTTCAATGTTGTTAGCGCGAACTGCCGTCCTACTGTGCTTATTCACCGGAAGTTTGCTTTTGTTTGCGATGACGTCATTTTCAAGCCTTTTCTTAGAACGAAGTCGTTTACGGAATGTCATGAAAGAAGATTTTTTTTTAGTATTTGCGTAAGCGAATTCATTTAAATTAGTAAGCGAAGTGAAGACCAAATTAATAGACGTCTCGTTGATTCAAAGGTTTTATAAATTCGCTCACGGAATGATACGCCAAGCAGCAAAATTGTTTTAGGACATCCTATGATTTCCTCCCTAGGAGATGTACTCGATTTGCAATTCACGAGGTGGAACAAGTTACAGTAATGCAATGTATACCAATTATTTCTATAGGAAAACAATTTTGGTTTCGCTTGCAGACTTCGATGGGTTCAGAGAATACTGCAAGTTCCTAAGGTCTCGCATACTTCGAGCAGGCTTATTCCCAACGACTGAACATATACATCGCGTATCTGCTGATCGTTGTAGAAGTAATTCGGCGTACACTTTTTCGTAGATGACAATCCACACAGTTACTTTTGTGGAAGGGCGCCAAAAATCACGAAAAAAACGGAGCAATCCAACTCCGAGATCAACACCATCAGAGTGCGGAATGGGAAACTGCAGCTGCTTCCTTATTTCTATCGCTCCTCGAGTGAGGAGCATCCAAAAATTACATGAGCGGGTGATACGTGAAAGTGCTTAGCCTCTGCCAAGCGAACCACAAATCTCGCTAGCGCTTGCTGCCACGTTGCATATGAAATGATGGTTAGGTTCAATTCTTTCAAGGAAAAGAAATAAAGAAATTATGTCGTTATACTTGTAATGTTGTTAGTGCGAGCTTCGGTCCTACTGCGCGTATTCACCAAAAATTTGCTCTTGTTTATGATTTCTGCATAATGATAAGATTTTTATTCGTTTTCTAAAACGAATTCGCTCATGCAAAGATGAACACTGCTTTGACGCATTTTTGCACCCTTTTCTGATAAGCCTATGAAGGAAGTCAATGACTTCAGTTTTTTAGTTTATACCTGAAGAATGAAATAACTATGCTACCTTTAGAGTGTTCATGGAATAGCATACTTCATAGATAGTTTTCATTCGGATAATTTGTTCTGATTTTCCTCTTATCATCGTCGGAAATGCTTTACTGCTGAAATTTCTTTCCGAAGCTGACGAATGACATTTATTTTCCTCTTTTTTTTCTGAGGATTTCTTCTCAACAAAACACTCGAGTATCGCATTTTCATTGCTGCAAGGTGCATAAATGACTAGCGAATGCAGCTGCATTGTGATGCAGAACTCGTGCTCTTACCATCATCTTCGTACATTTCAATATCGCCTGCCACTTTCATATAGTCTGCTGTAAGTGAGGTACCGACGGCTCAACAAACGCTCCTGACGTCACCGCAGTGGGCTAGAGACTTCAGTCGATGAGGAATATGTTCTCAGCGTTGTTTTAACTGCACATTCGAATTAACATTTTCACGCTTGGTGCAAAAAGTTGATGCGAAAGTTGAGCAGGCTGTTCGCTTTATTCTAGAATGAGGTAGTGGTGAATAGTTCTCAACGCTAAGGACCAAACAATGATGATATAAATCTTGCTGTTTTGTGGCATAATGAGATTAATTTGCAGTCATCCTGTATTTACAGCTGTTTGATTCATTACTCTTACGTGTTCTGTTTGAGTTGTTCCTTTCAGGCAATTCCGAATACCATTCGCGCTAGCACTTGGTGACCTAAAATGCCAGATGGGATGAGATCATCGCTAAGAACATTTTCCTTAAAGTTTCTTTCGCAAATTTTATTCAAAATGAAGCTTACTTCAATTGCGATGTTGTCATGTTGTGCCTTTTTTTCGTTTTCTTTTTTCTCGCCCTTTAACGGCAAATTCTTCAAACGGCTCCGCTGAATGTTTCGTTTTTCGCGTAAGCGACCACATACTATCATTATTACAGCAGATACAAACCTGGTGGGATTCGTCTTCGATAAGGCAGTTAACCGCTTCAAAACGCGCTGATGGCGACAATCAAGGTGAGTCTTCAGAAGAATTTTGTTCCCATCTTGTGGACTCCAATGCCGTTTCAAGTGACTTCTTTTGCTATGACTAGGATAATGTTTCGTACGACTAATTAATTATATGTGTTTTTACAAATTGCTTTGTAAAAAATACATTTTGCAATGTCATGTTTGTGCATGTATGCGTACCTAATGATCCTATAATGCTAACTCAAAAAACACTGAAGCGATTACAAGGATTTGTTTTGGGTACAATCTGCACCACATGGTTGACTCCTACACTTTATTTCACATTGATTTTGCGAAAAGTTATCGACTTTCAAATGTGCTGAAAATTTGCATGCGTTTTGCATCGATTGGGTTTTCTTTTTTTTTTTTTTTTTCTCAGACGATTGATGAAAAAATCTTTCGTAGAAAATTTTATTTGCGCCGTTGAATTAACTGAAATATGAAAGCATTATTCCGCTTATTTTATTATTCTTTGGTGGTCAGATGAGCGGAATATTTAATGGGCTCTTTTATTTTATAGCAATGCTGATAGCAATGATAAAATCTTCATTCGTAAATTATGCTTCTCAACTTGTTTGATACCACATGACGCCAACATAAATTGTTGGAGATGTGTGTTGAAAAGCGCTCATCGGGGAGGCATACCGAGCAGAAGCAGGAGAGAAATGCTTTGTTGAGGAACTCATATAGTTGTATGCTTTATTGCATTCCGGCATTTGCTATCTCCACGTTTTTGAAGATTTTGCAACAAGTCGTCGAATTGCCTCTAGCTATTGCAACTTGTAAATAGGTGCAATTAGTGGACCAGTGAGTATGTAACACTTAGTACAACGTGTACTTTTGCATTTCTTTCACCAGCAAAATGTTCGATACATAGATGTTAACCGATTTGATCCGTAATTTTTTTGACCGGGTCGATGTAAAAAGAAAATCACTGCAATTTCCGTGCAAATCTTTTAGCACTTATATTTGTCTATAACTTTTTTGGATGAAAGTGAGATGTGGTATGTGAGGTTATTCGATGCTATTCATTGCGCTAAATGGCTTCTTCTTCATTACTTCTCTCATTTAATTAAAATATCTCGTACTTGTCAAATATCTTATTGTATTGTCATATTAACTCATATAAAAATCTACCTTTGCCCTCTTCAACCTACCTACCTAGATAAAGTTTGTTCGGCATATATTTGCTCCTGAAAGTGCATATAATCCACGTTTTTGCTTTTTTCCCCTATTCTGTTTAAAAATTCGAACAGTCTTGTCAATTCCTGCAGTGCATACATCGTTTTTTTTTTTGTTTGAGATTCATTGCAGCAGATAAATTTGCGTCTCGGAGAAGCAGATTTTCAAGTACAGCGTTATTTGAGTCAATTTGGTTGCTTTTATAACTCGGCGAATGTTTCTCACTCAGCATTCTTTTTCGCATACGCTGATGAATCTTCTTAGCGAAATCATCACCCTATCACTATTTTAGAATTGCTATTACATTGCAGTGATTAGGACTTGGTATATGATGTGATCATCACTACCTGGAATTGCGAAAGAACGCGAGCAACGATTTGATATATATAAAATAATACACCACTGTAGCTCGATTTGAAAATTGCTTGACGTTCGTATTTGTTATTTGTGTAGGTTGACAAACAGTGCCAACGCTTAAATGATCGTTTCCTATAGCGGTGGACACTGCACTGTTCGTTGCAACTGTATAGGTCTATTTGAAGCGTTCGACTATTTTAATTTTGGAGTTTTTTGCCGAATGGTTGAGTAAAATAGTTGAACATTTTTCTTAGGTGAGTTTATTTGTAACGCCGAAGGCAAATAGAAAGTTCGAGCTGAGTCGAACGACCCGGCAATTGTCGCTTTACCCTGTAATTGTGCAAATATTGTTGAAATAATGGTTGTGCAGAAATTCCCGCACGGGTAAGCGTGAAAGCTCACATATCTGAACATAAGAATTTTTTGCTCGCATCAGCTTACGGTCGTTATTCATTTTTAAAGCGTACTGTTGTCTTGAATTATCCTATTGTTAGGAATCTGTTAGCGCGCTTCAATGACTATTGTTTCATTCACCTGATGCATCTATGGACATTAGTCAGCAGAAAACGGTGAGTGTACCCGTACTCTATTATCTCTACAAAGCCGCCACTAAATTCCACACATTGATTCCTTCATCAGTGAAATGATCAATTTCTACAAGCCCTACCTCTCGATGAGCACTCTTGTAATGCTGCTTCTAGAAACATTTTTTCGAGAGAGGAGAAATAAAGACATTTTCGATGCGTTCAGCGCAAATGATATTGAAAAAGATCCAGAAGAATTTGAAACTGTTGCAAATTATTTTAGGTGCTTAAATTCGCAAATATCCTCATGCGCAAGTTTCACTATTTTTGTCGCACCTTCACGTACAAACCGACGTTCTGATATTTCGAAACGAGATTGAGAGGCGATCTCAATGAACGCTTTCATCTGCTTGCAAAAATTAATCGCCGCCTTCAATCACGACTTCATTCGGACATCACGTTTTCTTTCGGACGCACATCCTTCGCCGTCTTCTACGACATCTTAAACACATGTGGAAACTATCTAGAAGAATTTTGCACACATGTTATTTTTCTTATCGAAGATGCGCATTTGTTTTCTAATGAGCTATAGCCTAGTCGAAAATTTTTCGATGAAGATGAGGAGGGAAGAGGAGTGTGAGCTTCAACATTTGATTATTTTTCGAGGTAATTTTAGAGAGAGGCGCTAGTGAACAAATGAAGAAATAATTCAGCATTGCCTATTGATTTTCGTAGAGACTTTTCTTTCATCTTCCTTCTCCATCCCGCCTATGTTAATACTTTTCGTAGAGTCACACTTTGTTGTACCCAATGCCCGGTTGTTTACTTTCAATTGCGAGTGAAAGAATCTACCTCAAAAACACTCTTATTAATTGATTAAAAGTCTGTTTTTTGAGCGAATGAAGTGGTCGATTGTAAAGATGATTCAATTAACAAATTACTCGTCCTCGCGACTCGCTAAAGCTCGGTAATGACCTTCATACTTCCATATTTTATTGATGCATTTGCCAAATCATCTGAGTCTCGCCTTTCAATATCATGTCTCCGCCAGTTAGTTTACAGTGCCCATTCGTTTTTGTATTTGCTAACCTCTTCACACTCGCGCATCCCCCCTCTTGTGAAACCATTCGGGCACATTCTACAGAAAACATCAGATGTGGTGATCTTGTGATCTTCAGCTGTGTTATTGTCTACTTATTCTCTCCTATCTTTTAATATAGGAGCACATAAATCCATATCTGCAGAATAAATTTCTTTATTATTTCTGTTTTTCATTCACTTGAAAACAGAGTAATTTTTAGTTCGTAAATTAGATCGTATAAAAATAACGATCTCCGATTATCTAGATTCGTAGCAGTGTAATAGGGACATTTTTCTGAATTATTTTCCTCAGAGAAATCTTAGAAAGTTGAAAACCATTTTCATATCGCTGAAGATTGAACTGCTCAAGAATCAATGCAGATCGCTATATTTCACCTCTTCCCGTTCATAAAGATATTAGAGTTCTTCGTCTTGCCGATCCCTTTGTTGCCTCATATTGGATTTTATCTCTTTTTGACACCGTACATTAGCTCTTTGTCAGTATGACGTTGAGATGAATTGTTGTGCTAGACTGCCCGTAACCCTAATCATATAATAAACTCAAGGGCAGCTTTTACATTGAAGGTACTGCTGTAAGACTGAAACTGTTTTTTAGTACTGAAGGTGTTCTTTCATCGTCGAAATTGTTCGTTTGATGCCCAAAGCGTCCTTTCAGTACCGGAAATCGCACAAAATAACCAGAGTCGCTCACAAATGCTACAACACTGCATTCTTTCGGTCACTTTTCGATTTGTCTTAAAATGCATTGCTCGCATGCTTTCTACTTGCCGGCGAAAAAGTTGTATGGCCGTAGCCCCGACTAGTCTACTGCATGAGATTCTTGCCGCAGACGCGCAAATACGGAATCCTCAACCCCGTCTCTATATCCCTCCTCCCCCCTTTTTGCCTTCAGTGGTCGCATCATTGTGAGATACTGGCGCTGGGAAGCAATTCCGAATGTCTGAGTGTTGAGGGAACGCTACCGCGTTGTAGCCACATGTCATCAACCTTGCAGCTGAGAGGAATAGTCACAGTGTAATAAAAATGTCTCGCAATGCTAATGTCCATAGCACAGACCCTGTGCAACGCGAGTGCGCAGCCAGAATGCCTAACGACACAGTAGTGCGTGCCACCGGAAATTGCAGGTGGAAGGCCTAGGACTTCCATGGCGGAAACCTTTCTGTTAGCCACAATATATATATA
>JAARMF010000495.1:28010-53429 GCA_022844705.1 Toxascaris leonina | reverse complement strand
ATTTCCTCCTCTGAACTGCAGTGTTCACTTGCGAACTTCTTGTAAATTTGTTCCACATCATCAGCGAACATAATATTGTCGGAGATAATTTGCAAATAAGATGGGAGATAAAATATATGAATAAAAAATTTAAATATTTCATTTGGAAGCTTAATCTGCGAATTTATCATTTGATGCTTAATGATGTGTTCCAACTACCGATTTTATTTCTGATAAACGTTATCACTTTGCGGTCTGATCAACTTTTGTTTATCGCAAAATTGTTGCTCACAGTATTCGCAGCATTCATGTTTCCGCTTTATGCCTCATGTGGCCTAGAACTTCACGTTCAACCGTTTCTGTGTTCATTTTCGCGTGTTTCTTTCACGCTTCCTGAACCTCTTCATCATACATGTTCTATTTATATTCATTCAGTACAGTGACGATAAATTTACCGTTGTTTTTCAATTTCTTTAGTGTTTCCTTCTGCGCTTCTACATATTTTTATTTGCAATTATTATTTGCAGTAATCTCCTATATTCTGATTTAATTATCCACACCTATCTACGTCATTTTTGTGCGATCACTTCTGAGATGAAAATGAATCCTTGATGAGTTTTCGCATCTAAATTTTTGCTAATTTGCCATTTCTTCAATTTGAAATGTCTTCGTAGATTGGTTTAAACGAGATTATAACTGTAATTATGGGTTATGTGGAAATGCTCTTTATGAGGTTGCCTTTGGCCGATCTATCCGAGAGTAGATAAATACAACATCAAACAACTGTCTCATATAAATAGGTGAATGAAAGAGTGTAAAGAGAATAAATGGATGAATGAAAGAGTACGCTGTCAATCATATTTGCTATTGTGTGCACAGTTTTCAAGATGTATATTTTTGTCTCTGTTTGGCGAATGATTCAGATGTGAAGTGATTGCTTAGGACTAGAGAGAAATTTCTCCAGTTTGAGCAAGTTGCATCGTAGTTGAGGTTGTGAGAGATTTTCCCTCTCCAGTGCTCTCTCTCTCTCTCACTGTAAATTTGACCGGAGAGGAAATTATTCTAAACTTTTCCGCTTAGCTTTTCTTTCGTTTTGCGACAGACACTATGCATCAATAGTTAATCAACGTGTGGCAACTCAATGCAATTGCTATTGTGGCGATGGGACAGTTCACCTCGAAAAACCTAAAGAAATACAATCGTTCTTCAGTGCATGTTCTGAGTCTTATTAGATAATGTCTAGTTGTTTGCTGTTTTTCATTCGAAGCTTTCGATGAGTAGTGAAGAATTAATGCCCATTCGGATTCGTTAATGTCGCGTGATATTTGTTGGTCGGCTCATAATAGGTTAATTTTTCGAAAATATGAGCAATTCTTTCAATCGGTTTATGTTCGTTGCACTGAACCTTTGAATGCAGAAAGAATTGCAATGATAAATTTTATGAATAACATCCTCAGCTTGCTAGCTTCACATTTCAACTATTCCAGCAAGATGTTTGATTCATATTCATTTGACTCATATTTTTGGCTGGCCGGTTACTTTTTTTTCTCATTCTATGTTGGAGTTCATGAAAATTGCTTCGTTCTTACAAAACTCTAACGGAAGCATTTTCTACGCCTTAGAGAAGCCACGACGAAGGTGGGAAAATTTGGGCCTTGAGTGAAGTCGAAAAAAGCAAAGTTAAACATCTTACATAGCGCTCGTCTGCAAAACTTGTCCAGGTGTTTGTCGATTTAATGATGTGTACCCCACTTGAACCGGTATCTGGTCTCCTTCATGTCGTTTCCAAGCCTGGAAATTCTTAAGAGGCTCGGAAATCCAGAAAGCTGGAAAACTTATGCGTTTGGGTTGTCGAACCTTGCTTCCTCCACTATGCACTGCTCCGCCTTCAGTAGCTGGCAGTGGTATTTTGTAGCTTGCAACGAATTCTTAGATTGAGTAGGAAAATCAAGGCTACGCTGCTGCTATTATTGCTGATGGAGTGGTGTGGTGGAAAGTAAGTTGAAGTTTTTAGGAAGCACAAATGGAATATCAAAAATGGAGACTAAGTGCAATGAATTTTTCCTTTTTCTGAGCTCATACTTCCAACAGATCTCTTGCCTCTCACTTAATAGGTTGATAACCGCGTTCATCTATTTTAATAGCCTTTCACCGGATTCGGCTAATATAGAATATAAGTTTCGGCGTAGTTCATGTTCACATCGTGCATTTAATTGAGTATTTATAGCAAAATGTTTGACGCATTCGTTGAACACAAATGAGTCAAATGTTTTGACTCATTTGTGTTTGAATCAATCTGATTCCCAACGTGCCTTTAATCATGATCGCCGTTAGAAATATTTTCTCTTCATTCAGCAATCGATTCTTTTTCATTTGCTTAAATAAATTTGCATTTGTGAGTTGCACTATTGCCAGATGGGTTTGATATTTCGTTTTTGCAAAGAATTGGTTCAACACTGAAATACATCTAAAAATTTTCGCTCACTTTACTTTAGATTGGAGAAAAAATGTTTTTTCTGTAGCAGAATTTCATGAGCGATCACTATGGTTCAGATAGAAGTACACTGCAGCGCTTGCCGAATAATTTGTTAACAATTTATGACATCGGTTGATCTAGTAAGTGAGATTGACGAAGTGGCGTCATTTCAGCTTCAATGGTATATTTCTTCGCTGATTTCCGAGATCTTTTTTCAAAATGATTATACGGATCAGAACATGAATTATGGCAATGATTTTATTGTTCTCAAGTTTGAAAATAGAGCGTAGTTTTCTATTCTCTTGCAAATTTTGGTCGTTTTACCAGCGCCGAAAATCGTAAACAATTGCGCTTATGACTTATGCTTTCTAGCACCTCACTAAATTGTATTATTTATAGCGGATTATTCACAAGACCTGTGCTTGGAGAGGAGGCTTCAGTAGTTCCAACTCGAGAAGCGCAGTAATCCCTCATCCTGGCTTTTCGCGGAACTTGCGGTGTCATCGTCTTTCTTCCTCTTACATGAGAGATCTTTATCATGTCTTGGTCCTTACCTCTCCTCATCTCGTTCCTTTTACTCTCCTCTTGGATAGTGATGGAAATTCGCGAATGACGTTATTCATTGTTATTGATGTCACTTACAAGTGAAAGTACTTGAAGTGGTTGGTGACAAGTAGCACTCCAAGCACTATTACAATAATAGTGCTAGTAATAGGAATCAGCAGTGCTTCAGCAGTAATATAATAGAGAGCATTCATTTCTGAATGAAGTAATAACTAATGTTAGATATAGAAGAAATGGTAGTGGCAGCAGTATTGGGTTGGTTTATTAACGTAACAGCAGTAATGACCTGATAAAGATATATGAGTGGTAGTAGTTTAGAAGCCAAATCAGATGATACATGTTGTGGACTGGTATCGGGTAGTGATAAATGTAGGTAGAGTGCTGCTGCTGGTATCAATAAGTCATCGGCAATATAGGCGGTAATACTGGGTACATATTGCAGCGACCTATATCGGTGATGTTGCCATAATAAATAGTGCTCGATGAGGCAGCGAAGTACTATTATAAGCGTTGATAACCCTTAATCCAGAGGCTCAGTTATCAACTATATTAGCAACGACAGTAAAGAGCATCTTTTCATGACTTACTATATTGAAGAAAATTCCCTTCCCCCTTCTAAAATTTGTTACCCCACATCACCTCCGTGTAAAGATTGCAAACAATGCGGAGGCGAGATGGTTGGCAGATATCTCATCGTCGTGTGTGGGCCAATGATCTGAAAGTGACTAAGATGTTAATCTTTATCTCATCTGCAAATGAAGCGTTCAGAACAAGTCACGAACTTACAAAATCACTTCTGTGGAGTCCGAATTTCGGTATCCGTGATCATGCTATGTGCTCATGTTCATTGTTAAGCTTATCTGATAGCTGCCTCATCGTGAAACCAGTGATTATGAATTCTATCGAAGTACGGTTCACTAAATGCGTCACTTCCACTTACAATGACTGCTTCAATGGATTTTGAACTATTACATTATACTTGGGAAGATTTATGGCTGTAGTTGTCTTCGCAGAGCGAATCTGAATGCGGGAAAAGGATATGTGCAGTGATGAGCATTTACAGCCATTTTCTTGAAAGCATACTAAAGCGCATAGTGTTGACACTGTTAGTATCAGCAAGGCAGCTGAGAAGGTCGAGGGATCGAGAATGCAAGTGTTTTCAAGATATAGGTTCACGAATTCTTTGAAGCTACTTTTAAAACTGCAGTGTTCTCCAGCTGAAACAAATGTAGGCAAATCGCAGGAAACATTTCGTTTTGGCCAGATACTGGGATGTAAAAGTGGAAAATTTTTCGGCGAGAAGGAAATGTTAAGGATCAATGAATGAGAAGAATCTCATCTACATTTGAAGAATGCAATCGAAATGCAAAAAAAAAATCCTCAAAACTAATTCTTTTCTATCGCGATTCGATGAAACGCTAACAATATGTAGAAATCGGCTTTTACTTTGAGATACTTGCGATAATGAAAAGTCAAACAGCAAGCTTCCAGCAATTCCTTTGAATGGGGTGAGGAGTTGAACTTTTCTTATTTTCTCACTCTCCAGAGATATGGAATAAACTGATTGGGTATGAGTTAGTTCAGTCACAGAATTAGTCATACTTACTTTGTGGAGACTTTTTTTTGGTAGCAGTTGGATGGTTTTGATACAGTCAGTGTGATGCAGCTGGTGTGCCAAGTCGTTCGCAAATAGTTGGGGATAATTGTGATTTGAGTCACTCATGGGCCTATTTCTTGTACGAGTCAATGATGAATTCGACTCCGGGCATAAGCTAGAGTCGCCGAACGTGATTCTGTCGAATTTCTTCAGCAATCTCTATACCGATCATCATATCGCAAAAAGCGAAAGCCTCAATACTTGTTGCTGTAGGCGGGATGCAGATGTGCCGATGAGAGACTTGCGAGAATTATTTTTAAAAGCTTCACCTCGATACACACACAGATCGTGGGCAGCGAGAGAGCGCAGAGAAGTGCAACAAAAGGTGTAAAGCTTATCCAAAGAGGCTGCCGAACACTTCCACCATCCGCACTGCGCACTCTGCCCGAGGTTTACATTGTTGTGGCATGAGCTACCTTTCGCCTCTCCCTCATTACCCAGTACCCGGGTATGTACTTTTTCGTTGAGTAGTCAACGAGTTCAACATGTGAGTCTTTGCTTCAAGTCCCTGCAGTAATATAGGAAGATTTCCACAATAGGTGTTTTCTTTTGAAACTTTTGCTTTCAAGCATTCCCGTGGTTTCTCCTGATTTATTTGATCACTTTACCTGTGGGCAAGCTAAAAATGCTTGAGATCAGAACAGCAAGTTTTATGAATTTGCCATCCCTTTTATTTATCCTCGTGGACCATCACAAAGGTTGGCTTGTTTTCATTCCTTGAACTGACACTTTGCCTGCAGTAGTTTTTTAGTGTTATGACAGTACAGATAATACCGTATTTGAGAAGTGAGTGAAAAAAGCCTTGTTTCAGTTTCCCTTTATTCAGGCGTAGCGATTCAAAAGAAATTCATCGCTGATACATGACTTGCGCTGCCGACATTGTGGGCCATTTAGCAGTTTGTGTCATAGTTGAGTATATGCGGTTGGAGGTGGGGAGTGAGGTTTTGAAACCGATGAAAAATGTTTGTTGAAATCGCCGGTAATTTGCAAATTTTTAGCTGAGGCAGTTGCGAAGATTCATTTGTTCTTTCATCTTCTCTTCGTCCGCAACCTCCTCCATCCTCATTATCGAAATGAGCAAGAGTGAAAATGCGTCGAAATTTTCAGCAAGAATTGCTCCTGGAAATTTTCTGAAAACCCGGAAGTCTTGAATAGCGATGAAGTCATCTGACTTGTTCATTTAGAAATCCCGATGACACTTTTTTGTTTTTTTCCCGTCAAAACTTTCATTCTTCTTTCATTCCTTCTCCCTCTCTCTCTTCCTCTCTTTCTCCCCCCCCACCCCACCTCCTCCTCACCTCGAACGAAATTTCTAGTTGTAGGCTCAGCCACAAGTGAGTCCAGTGCACGGTCATTTGATAGTGTCAAGATTGGAACTGACCGTAATCTGTGATGATTATATAAGCTATGCGAGCATCAACGATTAGAGCAACCGATGTAGGTAATTTGAGGTTGTCGGTGATCGAATACAAATTTGAGAAACTCAATAGTGCCACACACATTGACAATGTGCTGTTCATTCTGAATTGTTCATCCGGGTGTCTAAATAATATGCCCATTTTCGAACATCATGAATTTCGTTTATCTGCAGCCATATATGAGGCTATATTCCCAATTTCGTTTACCTATTTTCAAAGTCGAGGATGTACACTCTTTTGACTTTAATACATGTTCAAATAACAGCTCTGATGCGCCGTATAAACTGTACGGAAGTATAGGTCTATTTCTGTAATCGGTTTTTTATAGGATCTCGTATTTGGGTGTGACTGTGAACTATGAAGTACATCACAATATTAGCTGTAGACGATTAATTTAGATAGCATACGATATCAGTATGGTTATCAAAGCTGATAAGTGATAGGTTTTTTTTTAAATGATTTCATTTATTGTTGCGATTATATCGTGGCTGATAAGAGGTAAGGAGTTCTCTCGCATGAAGTATCTCTTAAATGACGCAATGAATCATGATTTAGAGGCACCATTTATATGAACAAATATATTCAGTCTATGGCAAATCTTACTGTACAATTGCTGCTGAAACTAACAGATTAGCTTAAGCGTCACTTCGCTACAGTAGAATTCGCCACCACAAATTAAAGTACAAAACTTATGGAAGCACCAGAAGTAAAGTAAATAAAATTTCTGANTATATATATATATATATATATATATATATATATATATATATATATATGTAAGCTGATTCACTGTTTCGTGTCGCAGCATTACATTATAAGCTTCATTCTTTCAAATTCTCTATATTTAACTTTTGTATGACTTGCATCACTTCCGCCTGTTCACTTGTCCGAAATTCTGTGAACTGCCTGTGGTCTGACTCGTCTGCTGCACACTGTTTCATAGTTTCTGCTGTCATTAGCAATTGTACAATTTGCATACTTCAGCACTGCATCAATCATTTCGTTGGCCCACATTTTGTCTTGAACGTGGAATATTCTCTGTTTGCTCGACGTTGAAAAGCTCTCCATTTTTTGCTGTTGGAAAACTTTTGAACCACCTACAGGAGTACACACATCCGCTTGCAGCTGTCATGAGATATGCAAATGTAAATTTTCTCGCATAGTTAATTGGATGAAAGCATTGAATTTTTATAGAACATTTGTACAGTCAGTCTATCTTGTTGGAATACGCATCAACAAATATTGTTTTTGCAATTTTCCAATGATCGTATAAGCTGATAGTCGTCGAGTGAACCTCAAAAATCTCTAATGCGTTCCCCCAATCGTTTCGTATTTATTTATTTTTATCCACTTTAGCTTATCGTCCACCTCAAAATTAAAACCATTGAGTCTATCGCTGAATCGGTAAAATCGAAAGCAATTTTCAGCGTCTTTGTAACCACTGTCTTTTCCAGAGAGCCACATTGTCAAGGATATTTGAGAGGGTGGTTAGGCTGTACACGACTCAATGAAAGTTTCTATTTTTTTTTTTTTTGTTGTCTGAAAGTGATCTGCTCCACATCTGTCGAGAATCGCCACAATAAATCACAATTCCATCCCTCGATTGGGAAGTTTTAACTTCATTTCTGCCTATATTCGTTGCGCATCGTTACAAACCCTCTAACTTCTTAATGTACCCCAAGAGATTACCTACTATTACTCTCAAATGCTAGCGTCCTACTTCATTGAACTTTAGATAATTGGATTACTCTCGAATTTTGTGTTCACAACCAATTCGATTCGGAAAGAAATTGCAAATGCTGTCCTCACTCTCAATAAAAGTCAAGAATACGATCGTATTTGACATGCGAGTGTTTGTTTCGTTAAAGAGCCATAAACAATTGAATACCTCTTCAAGTAGTTCAACGTTGTTGGAGATTTTATGATCAGTTTGATGCTAGCAGACTTAAAAGAATTGCTTGTTTTTGATTTGAGTGCTCGTTGGTTTACATAAATAGAGCATCTTCCGCTGCATTTTCCTAATCTAAGTTGAACATTTTAGTAACGCTTCTGTTAGAATAATTTCTCTGTTTTCAGATATGATATTTCGCTTACCAAATGAGCTTAGTTTGAGGTGGAATCTTCTTCAAGTAAAACATTTCTTTTATTTGTGAACTTCGTTTTTGAAGAAATAATTCTTCGTGCAGATGAAACGTTTTGTCCTCAGATACTTTGGATCCATACCGTTGTAAAGGAGGACGCATGAGAAGAACATATGAAGGAGGAAGTGATATAGATGCACGCAAGAAAATGATTACGGACGTGATCTGCAACATGTTCGACATAGTGTCGTTCAGATTTATAACAAACATCTTCTTTTGTTAGGCGATATCATAACGCTTTCACCGCTGTTTTCGAATATCTGCTCAGTTGGGTCATCTTGTGGACCCCTTCCATGATATTTTCGGCATTATTCATCAATGAAAACAAATACTTTGCTCGGAGGAAAGCTTATGCAAATTTGACAAAAGAAACTTTTTTTGTGGATGAGGGACTCTATCTGATAAGAATCACAGCCTGCTTCTACAGAAGATAAGAGCGCTGCTGAATTCCTTCTCGACAAATCTTTTTTTCCTACCGAGGCAAGAATTTGCCTCTATTCTAGCAATTGATTCAGGGCCTCATTCAAATACAGATGTCTTGATCATATTGCTTTTTCGTTTCTTGTTACTGAACAAACTGATGTGTAACTGAAGGCATTTTTGTAAGCGTATCGACGTGGGAGGGGGTTCTTTTCAGAATGCAGCGAAAACTACATCTGTGAAGAGTGTTCAGGTGGGTGGGGGATGAATGTTTGATGCGAAGACGGAAGCTGTCGTGTTTTTGCAGCCGTTCTCAGAAATTGATCGTTCTCAGAATATTACACACGATCTCAATGGGCTGATCGAAACCGGCTTGCATTCCGCATTGCGCCTAACAGTTGCTTGTCTAGGCATTGAAATTCATTATCTGTCCTCGAATAAAGCTTGGGCTCAAGAATTTCAATGCGATATTGACATATAAACGCAATTGTAGTTATTTTTGATGAAGAACAGCAGCAAAGTTTTTGCCAAAAAGAGAATAAGAAAGCAAAAGAAAAGGAAATAGAGGAGTAGAAATGCGAAAAAGAATCTTACCCTCCTTTCCATTCACTTTGTTACACATTTGTTCATCCTCTTCCTCAATTCGCCATCAGACCTTTATCACTGCAAGCAGCTAAGATCAGTTATTATACGTGTAAATTTAGTCTCTATATTCCAATACGATGTTATAATTATGCGTCAGTTTGAAGGATGAACCAAGTTGAAAAATGTTCACACCATATACACACCATATGCACCGCTTACATAGGCATTTTTGTTTAATCTTACTATTGGTCTGAACATGACATAGATTAAGGCTATTTGTGTTCAATACTTTTGCAAATTGAGAAGTGAGAATTGCAGTACAACTATAGAAGCACAAAAGAACCATGAAAATAATAAAGTGTTTGCTTTCGGTTCACCTTATAAAGCGGTAGGTGCATCAAGAAATGCATCAAGAAACAATAAGTACCAGAAACAATACTTTATTGTTTCTTTGCGATTTGCACTTTTTTATTAGATGAGGTTGAAATTCGCAAGAGCTCATAAAGGTATGTATGATTAGTGCTTATGATGAGCCATAGTTTTACGGAGCTGTGGTTGAGCAGGTGCAGGTGAGCCGAAGTATCGGCAGTCTAGTTGCTCATCGGCCTATTACAGTTTTTTTTTCCCGGAATGAAATGCACGCTGAAATCGATTATTGATCTGGCGACGAGCACACTACACTTACAGGAGATCTGTGATGCATCTCTAGCTATGGAAATGGCTGCGAAAAAAAACTGCAACTTTTTACGCATTGAGTTGTTTTTGGGAGCAAGGTGGCGAGCGTATTTCGATGAAAGCTATCGTTTACTGGGGGACGATATTTGTGGGATGTTTTATTTGTTTCACACACGAACTCTTGCGTTTATCTCCTCTCATTTATTTCCCTTCATTGGTATACTGATCTTCTTCTTTTAGATTATTTCGTGGGTTTTATTATTTTTGATGCGACCACTTCAACGACACTCTACTTCTCTAGTTGTCTGTAACTGCTTATAAGCCTCGTTGTAAAGCCTTTTATTTTGTATTGAACTTAATTGTGAAGTTTCTTTGCTGATAGAGAATAATAAATCCTCATATGTAATACTCCTCTCACTATCGAGTAATTCATTGATCCTATGTTGGTAGTGGTGTGTTTTGCAATGTGGTAGTGGATGAAGCGTAGTGCGGTGAAGTTCCGATGCAGTTTTATCACTGAACATTATCACAAAACACGACCACCTCACTCAAGTGAATCACTTTGATAATGCGTGCTCTTAAACTTATAAAGTACTCACACATTCATTAAACGACTTTGCTTTGCAGTATGGTCAGTAAATTTGTGACAGGATGACATGCATAAGGCTCATCTCAAAACTTCCCCTTGAGGTGTATTTGTGGTACTCTATAGTCTAACTGATATGACATCGAGTATCGTTTTGAGTTTCTTGTTAAGATGCTGATCCACTGAACTAGTAAAGCACAGCGAGGATTTATTTCAAGTTCGCTTTTTTAGTCGATTTTGGCATTTGAATCACATCCAAAATGAAAGCGATAAAACCCACTTCAAAATATTATGGATTGAAATCATCGATGCACATTTATAGTGGAGCTGATTTCAGCAGGATCCGACCACGCAGCCGCTCGTACAGCAATATTTCCGACGCGATCCACTACGGTTACGCGGTGGAATGTTGCCGCCTCCCCCAGCCCCTCCTCCTCCACCCCCTCTACACTCTTCCGTAAGTGATATTTTTGCACGTTAATTTTTTTTCCTTTATTTAGGCTCTCACCACTGTCCTATTATAGCATCTGAATAGGCTTCTCAGTTCATTTCAACGAACAGATGCTGTGATAACAAAAGCCGACTAAGCTTTTTATTACACTAATATGCTATATCTTCAACTGTATAGACTAATGGTTATCGTTCATTTCCGTTCGATGTTACACTATCAGCACGAAAAGCTGTCACGTATTTGCAATATTTAAAGCTTATATTGACTGCTAAAAAACAATTTTTGAGATTTTTTTGAGCTTTTCGAAAATTGAGCATTTCTCCCGTAAAGTTGTTATTTCTTGACTGCAAAAAATGTCCACAAAAAAAACGTTGCTTGCAGTGTATGCTATTGATACTTAGTTATTCAATACTATTTTATTATAGAATAACTGCAAATTTATTATGGTTTCTATTCCTCCGCAGTTGGAACTTTGTTACTATTCTCGTTCGTTGACAATTGCGATTTTGCCGCTCCCTGTTTATAAAATTGACTATCTGCATAAATCGTTCTATTTCTGTTGAGGAATAGGATGAGGAAATGCAGACGAGTGTTTTTTTTTGTTTTTTAGCCTCACAGTGATTCACTCCTTTCGATATATCGTTTTGCGTTATCTGAAAGGATTTCACAATCACTGTTTTGAAATTTCTTTCATATTTTGCTATGGTTGCATATCTCATTTGATTGCGAAATTAGAATCCATTGAGTCCTCAAATCCACAAATGGTTAACGTTTTATGCCATCTTAAGAGTGATTTCTATAGATTACTCACTTATATCGCGTTATTTATTGGCTTTTCAGTCGTCGTTTCTACCATCTGGCGGGAGGCCATCAACCTATAGTAACCGAGAAACACGTTCTGCCGTACCTCGTTAGTTTTTCATTCAGAAATTTTGCTAAAAGTCTGTAACACTGAAATCATAGAATACTTTTGAGTACTCTTGCGACGCACAGTTTTATAGCAGAGCATTTGATGATGAAGGAAGACATTTTGAAAGCTAATATTGGATACTGTCGGTAAATAACGAATACCAATTGACAGTTAATCTTATATCCCAGTCTTGGATTTGTGAAACGAGCTGTGAATTTGTAATGCATCCGTAGTGTTGGAATCCTTTTTTTCGACATTTGTCTATACGTCGCATTCCATGAGAATATGGATGGAGAGGAGGTGGAGGAGTAAACATTGTAAACTTTTGAAATAAATCGAACTTTCATCGTATATAGGAAACAAATTCAGGCTAAAGTTTGTGCTTTTCCCGGTAGTGAAGTTCGGCGGTATTTTGCGAGTGTTAATTTATTATGAGCACACATGAATCGGAATCAGTTGCTCCATTTTTAATTATTTTGAAATTTTGAACAATTTTAGATGAGGAGGATGTTGAATTTCTAAATATTAAGTTGCAGCTGCTGAAATATTCATCCTCTAACGTTCATTATTTTTCAGCGCCGTCCAAGTCCCCCGCTCCCGGGTTGGACGCTCAGACACTACAGGTTGGTTTTTGCTTGGTGTTGATTAGCGCATGGGGTCAACTCGATGATAGATATTGGGAGCAAGTTGCCTATCTTTCTGTTGATCCCCATAATGATATGCCTTTTTAACACCGCTGCAATTTTTCATCTGCAAGGCGCATTATTACGATAGGGTATCTGTGAACATGTTTGTCCACCTGCCTATCTCATACCTCTCTCTATGTCTTTTATAGTCACAACTCAAGAACTGCTGAAGTTAAAGTCAAGAAATTTGACTGCCATAATGTACGCCGTATAATGACTTCCTGTGCTGTCTTTCATGGAATGGATCATGAACACTTTAAAGTAACAAAAATTTCTACCTATTTCATACATACGAGATTTTCATTTTATATAGTCAAGTCGCTGGGAACAAATTTTTTAAAGAGAATTCGTGTGACCGATTTAGTCAATTGAAATATAAAAGCTTCATTTGGCATATTCCCTTCTTTATTAGTTTGTGAAATTGGTTAATCACTTGAGCGAGATGCAAAATCACACATTATGGCAGCTTATCTGTTTATGTCTGACTGCTTTCATTTTTTCCATGGAATCGTTGGAATCAGTTGTCACTTCATCTGGCAATTCTCTGTCAATTAGATATTGAAAGGCGATGGAGATTACTGAGACCGATGCTTTATTTGGCACTGCAGATAGCGACTATCAGAATGAAGCAATTCGAAAAATGTTTCGCTTCACTGCTTTCATCTGAATAAAAACTTCGCCTGATTATCCTATTGTTTAGTGAATTTAAAACACATTGCATTTTAACTTCCTTTTTGTGCATTTTTTGCGTTCACCCTCTGAAGGCACATAATGAGCATGAGGTTTTGTGCATATTTTCGTCTCACAGAGAGTATAAAGCTTGTTGTATACAATCTCCAACAACGCAATTACGATCACTGCCGATTCGTCCACTTTCCGAGAAATAGCAGATCCTCGAAATATTTGCCGCAGATGATTAGAACGTCTATCAGAGGATTTAAATAACCGAGTAATGAGATGGAAAAATAAATTTCTAGCGGAATTGAAGCCAAGAGAGCAGAAGAACAAAGCGCTTCTACTTTTTCGACGTCAATGCCACTGCTAAGTTGTACCAGTGTAACAAAGGGCTCGTGTAGTTATTTAGCTGAATTGCACTCAATTATATCGTTGTCTAACATTTTTATGAGGTACTGGATGAACTATGACGTATAGCTAGAATCCGAATATTCCAAAGCCAACGACCGTTCTCTGAGACTACCGCATAAACGTTTTTTTTTCTCTTTTTGCGCTATGAAAGAGAAATTTTCCAATGCTTTTCTATGAAATACTTGGAACTTTACAATGCTTTTCGATGAAATAGTTGAACCCTTTAACGATTGCTTTTCAAAATTTAGATAGCAGTAGTCGCTGAACGATTCTTTAAGTTCTGCTAGCGTGGATTGCTTCATCGCTTGTGCTCACTCATACAAGTGCACATCTATTGATTGGCCTTTTGAAACAATTGTGATCAATGCTAAATGCAGGAACTTTGCGAACAGTTTAACAAGCCAACAACGTCATGCTGTGATGGCTTTTCTGCCTAAGAGTTAAGCAAACAGACGTCGATCTAATGATTTTTGATTCAGAAAACAAAGTCGTTGTTCCGATCTTTTTTCTGATTTCACCTTTAGGCTGAAGGCATCGTCCTTCTCATTTCCTTACTCAGCGAATATTCGCTATTATCAAAAGCGCTTTTAACCTTATGAAGGCATGTCAAAATCCTTCGTTGTCCACAAAAGACTCAGTGGTCCCTACAGTAACCCGATGAGAAACTACCGCCATCATGTTTCAGGCGCGGCAACATTGCAATCAATATTCTTACAGTATTCTTTCCGAAAAGAACCCCTAGTTGAAAATATGTTTCTGTATTTAATACGTTACATTTTTGCATCGTACTTTCGATTCACACTTATCTCATCGTCTATTGATGAATGCTGTGCAGAAACATCGTGGCTTTACCTTTAGAACGAAGTATGAACAATTTGCCTCTTGGGAATGTAACCCGGAAATGAGAGGCAGTAAAATGAATCTTGAGAAAAATCTCGACAGAAGAGGAGGCGCGCTAAAGAAGCTAGCACGATATGCGTTTTTCGTATCCTGCTTACCTAACCGATCACTTTCATAAGTCACTGAAGTATAGCTAAATATGTGAAATAATCACATTTTTCAAGAGATCTTTTCTATGACTCAACCAGTGCATAATCTATGAAAAATTCTTTGATACACTCAAATGTCAATAATTTCTTTTGAAGTTTATGGAATAAGTTGAAGGACGATCTGAGAGCTTGATGTTTGGTGTATATTATGCTCACTAATTTCTTTTGCGCTTGCTTCAGTGGTTCTCGAGCTGAAATTGCGTTAAAAGAAATGCGAACACAAGCATACATTGATGATCCATATGCATAACAAACGTGACGTTGATTAAATGCGCTTTGTGGATGCAATTTCGCACGAGCACATTGGGACATTATTATGCCGTTCTAAACGAATGCAGCCTCATGGGATGATTCAGAAATTTTTGATGAGGGGAACCGACGAGAAAATTCAGGATTGGGCAGTTTTACGGTGATTTAATGTATCGTTCCCTCTCCGCTGAACGTATCATTGACGGTGATTATATGTTGGTTTGCTTGTAGTGCGCTGCCGCTGGCTTACGCAAGACCCAGTACGATCGACCGTTACGAAGTAACTTCGAGAGTGTACCCAATGGACGAGTGGACGGATCGAATCAGCCTTTGTCTGGACGATATCGGCAGGACCGCCCGTTCAATGAATGGATGGAATCAGATAAAACCAGAGAAACGGTAATTTCTGCATCACTGAAACAGTCGCAATGATTTGTTGAAAAAGCCGCTCCCGACCATGACTGAGCGCACAATACTACTGTTTGGCGCATATGCGTTTTGCTGGTTTACTTGGGAACAGTGGATGGTATTTTAATGATATTCTGCTTTTATCGGTGTTTGGCATTGTTATTGGGAGGCTTATCTACATCGGGGGCTCAGTATGCGCTGCTGAGAGATGATTTTAGGTGAGGATTGAGGAGTGGGGAGTGTGGCGAGCATTTTCGGTGGTAATGACACGAGCGGAAAAGTTGGAAACAAAACGCGAGAAATAATTTGCCCTAGACGCTTTTCTTATTCAAAATTTCTTCCTTCCATGACTCACAAGCTGCACAGAAATTTTCAAAATTTCGGATCACGTACTTTACCGCTTTTTTCATAAATCTTTGGAACACCCACATTTTGCTGCGATCCACAATTTTTTTTTTTTTTGCAAAGACACACCACAACAGTGTTCCGTATATGTGCGTTCATAAATACATATTTGTTTTTCTTAACCCACAGACCAGGACAAACACGATGACTCAATAATCACTCGTGATTGCAATCTGATTTACAAAGTGATTGCAAAATTGTTGCAAAGTGATTCCAAATGCCTCCGGGCTATATTTATGCGTTCATATAATGCAGATACAAAATTCGCATGATGGCATTCAATCATGAAAAGCTCAAAACAAAAGCGCTCGTTAATAAGAGTTAATTCTTGCCTTTCTCATCGAGAGTAACATTCATCTCAGATTGTTGTAAACCGATTTGAATGTTGCAAGCCTTAAATTTATGTGAAGTAAAACGATTGTGATGTTGCTTCTCAGCGGAAGCGCTTTACTCGCTCCGGTAAAATAGCTTCGTTTTATAGCTTCATGCTTCGCCCTCTGGTGCCCGTGACTCTGTGCCGCTCGGCGACATTTATCGACACTCCGATTCGGTTCGTCAATTTCCGTCCTTGAAACGAATATGTTAATGTTGAGGGAAAATTCATTAATTATTTGGATATGCTAATACGCTTAATGGAAATCTGAATGCTCGAGAAAAAGAATTGGCAATATATTTTTGCTGCAACCATTCGAACGAGACTGAAATACTTTTAGGCCAAGTAGTCGATGAGTGCCTATGAAAGATGCCAATTATAAGATTGAAAACAAATTTGCTTGATTGGATGTGGGTGTCTATGGGATCGTTTTTTTTTGTCTATGGGACATTATTTCTATGGGAACAGTGAGTACATTNATGGGATCGTTTTTTTTTTTGTCTATGGGACATTATTTCTATGGGAACAGTGTCTATTTTGTTTTCGCGAACTCAATGCTTAGCCGTCATCTGCAGTCCTTTCACACTTCTCAGAGTGATAGTTTGGTTCTTTCTTGTAGTACATAACAATGCCTCGTCTACATGCTTCGTTTTGAGATCTACGAACCTTTCGAACATCCTTCGTTGTTTTGCCAATTGTGTGGCATAGTAGTGCAACCGCTAATGCGAGTATATAGGTGTTTAGCTTACACATTATTTTGCTTCAACTCAAGAAATAGTATTTTATATTTGGTCACTCTTGAAGAAAGAGCTAATGCACATGCAAATAACTGCGTATATTTCAGTTGAAATACGAAACAAGTGGACGACCAGTGCAATCAACTTACTCTTCCTCTTCTTATAAACAATACTCGTCCTCATATCAGCAACAAAAGTTAGTGCTTCTAGTTTTAATTTTACTCATATGAAATCATTAGCTGAATGCTTCACACTGGAGCAAGTAATATCGATTCGATCCCAGAAATGAAGCGTTTCGCTGAGGAATCTCACTGAGAAATCATGTCATTCCCGCCGCGATACGTATCGTTAGTTATGTGGCGAGCAAAATCAAATACTCAATTCATTGTACAGACTAGCACTTCATTATTTCCTCTTGAAAAATGGAGAGTTCTTTGGAGGAAAAGAGCTATTCGGAAATCCTTGCTGAAATTTTCTTAAATATAGATTCTACACAGGTGGATTGGAAATTGTACATGATCAGAGATGATCCATTTACCCATAGCCGGTGATTTAAAATTTGTGAAGAGATATCTTAGATATCTTGGCGCAGAAAAAAAATGCATCGATTCTTATTTCTGTCAGTTTAATTTCCAATAAAAAGGAAATAATAATTAAACGGAAGATGCTGTGCTTAGTGTGCAATTTACTTCTTTTGTGGAGAGGTGACCACCTATCTATCGTTACCACATCACTATTCGATTACGCTATTCAATAGACGATAAAGTGCAATAAATTATTGCTATTCATTAAAAGACAGATTCTATTTATTTGTTCGTATATTTGTGTTCATCGGTCTCGTTTTCATTTCCCTCTCATTAGTTATCATTTGTATTCTCATCGTATATATTACCTTCTTCAAATTTTATTTTCGAGAATCCATTTTGCACTTCACATAACTTTATTTCCATTTTTAATTTTTTAAAAGAAGAATTAGTTGATTCTTTGTTGGAAGATGATTGAATAGCGTCATCGTCTTTGTAGATTTTGACATTGAGTGAAAGAAGAGAGATCAATTCTTACGCTTAGTTGATGAAAATTCCCATTTGCTAACTGTGGCAGCAACGATACCCACTGGAATATGCTCGCATTTCTAGATGAAGTTTTTATCAAAATTGAGGTTGAGAACAGTGATTTCGAATGTAAATAAGCATCTCTTTGAATTTAGTAGTCAAATATATTGCGATGATGCTATGCATCAATCAGCGATTGGCTTCTTTGAATTGTCACTCAAATAGCATTGATCGTTCTCAGAAGCTTCACTATTCTTTCATTATTTCCATGCCTAGGCAATCGCACAAGTTCTTTTCAAGACAAGCAAATTTTTGTTCACTATAACATATCATGCACTGTTTATTTCAGTAGTAGTGTTAGTGCGCGAGACTCCCCATATATAAGTGATCCAAGAGCAGCGATCCGAGCCTATGCAACGCAAACACCCGCTTACACTTTGATGGAACCGCAACGTTATACCGAAAATTATCGTCAGAAATATGCGTATAGCTCAACAAGTGGCCACCGGAAGCCGGACGAAGAAGGCACCAAATTTGCACGAGAACTCAGAGATCAAGGTAACATGCCATCCTAGATTGTTTAGCTATAATTTTTTTTTTTTGATTTACGTACTTCAAAGTGTTCTCCTACCGCCTTATGAATGGAGTTGTCATTTGGGGCTTCCGAAATTCCCAAACGAAATCGGATGGCCCACAGTTTGCTTTGAAGTTCCTAAAATTCAGGAATTTCTGAGCAATTCGCTTTCGGAAGAGAGGATGGGGCAGCTGTACTCCCGATCCCATTCTACTGTTTTGACCGTTTGTGCATAGCTTTATAATTTAAAAACATGTCATCGCAGGAGGATGCGAACTAGCATGTATTCGGCTCATGTGAGGGATATCTTGTAGAATTGAATTATCGGAGCCAATTTCGGCGATGTGTTAAGCAGCATTTATGATAATGCTTCTCGTTGGCTTTTTGCCTTTTTGCTAGTGAACGCAACAATTTGTCGGCACTATGTGATGCGCTAACGCGATAGTGAAATGTGATTGTAAGAACGGGCACGATGTCTTAAGGGAATTTTAACCAAAGGGGAGGAGAGTACAGCTGCATCGATTAAATCCATCTGTGTGCTGAATAAATCCCCCCACAAAAAAACGAATTTTCGAAATTGCTACTCTTGCAAGTTGCTTATATTCTAACTTTCACAGTGGCTGTCGTCAGTTCGCATTTGCGGGAGCGCAATCTCACCAATGGCGTTTTCGCTTCCGGGTTTTCGAATTCATGGCGTCTCGCGTTGTGCTCCTATTTCTTCCTTTCTTCTTTATTACCCTCATTGGTATAATTCTGTGCAGACCATCGCATACATGCATCGATGCGTTGAATGTTATCAGTGGGAAAACATTTCAAAGCTCAGCAATAAGCGTCGCTAAAAGAAAACTCATCTATACCGCATAATAAATATTGATGATAGTTTTGTGCACGTTTGGCTAATATTGTTATGCCGACTTCCTTTTTGAAATGCTCATCACGTTACCACTGAGAAATTTGTTTAAAGCCACTCGGGAGTGAATATTTCGATAGAAAAACCCTTCTTGAAACGTGCTTTAAATTAACATCTAGCTGAGACGTTCATCTAAACATTTTGGTATGCTTCACATGGTCTGAATAATATTACAAACAGCAAACAGCAAGAATGGCTTATCAAAATCTTCTTCGAAGACAATGATCCTCAACTGAGAGAGTCTCTATCGTTGTTTACGAAGGATATATGGTGGGTTGTGATTTTTCATGAGCGTGAACAGCATTTTCCTAGCAGTATGCTGCTATCCGAGTGGCTTTTTTTTCAAGCATATGTTTGCTATGTGCGGAATGACTCTGCAAGAGGCTTCCCACTTAGAGAACAGAATCTACAAACCAACGAGAACAGACCTCCGAAGAGCGCTAAGAGAGAACGCATTGGGAGCAGTGTATTGAACGGTGACCAAGATGAAGGCTCCATCATATAACTAAAATTAATTTGATTTTCAACGTTGAGTTGTTTTGTTCTCGATATTTCTTATGATTTGATGTTTTGTTGTTGAAGAGGTTTTTGCATCGCTGCTGTTGACGACGCTTTTATTTCCCAAATGCTACACACCGTATTTGCTTGAATAAAAAAAAATCGCCCTTGAATAGACGGACGGCTGTCTCAAATCGAGAAGACGCCTATTCACTATATGCCCTCTCATACGTAGAGGACGCCTCTCACAAGACTTGCGAATAGACCCTCTTAAATGAAATACTCTTATCTTGAAATCTCGAAAGAATAGAAGGCCAATGCCTCCTCTGTTTAGGGAGAATACGTTATGTTCTTTCCTGTACTGGTGTCCTTTCATGTTCTCGCTTTGGAACATGCCACCAAGTCAACCATCTTTTACACTCCGTTCATGGCGATGCAATTTAAAGAAGCATGCGTCTTTCTTTCGTGCTTACGTGAATGAATAGTTCAGAAAGAACGACATGGAATTCTGTATTATTTTGCCATAAAATGCTGATTCAAATTTCCCAATTTCATTGACCGTCCAACACCTTGCCGGAAGTAAAGGAACCCACTTAGAGAGTCTTTCCCTCTCGTAGAAATTCTTGTAATCAAACAGAATTCCGTCATTTCCATCCGCTTATTCACTGCCTTCGATCATCAAATTGTTGCCCTCGTCATCAGCCAGGCTGCCTCCTTAGCTGTACGGATATTCTGCAGACGTATTCTGGCTTCGCATTATTTTTTGAGGGGAAGGAGCGTTAAATGATTTTAACTTCTTGTAATACGAACTTGAAGGACTATACAGACATATCTCTTCTTTGGAAAGCTTCGGGGGATATGAACGTGGGCAAGTAACATATAAGGAAATAAACAATATATCGATAAGCATTGTGAATTATCTATGCTCAAGCAAGGTTCACAGCGTTTATAAATGTAGTAAGTTTAATGGAGAATATAGTTTTTTTTTGTTGCGCTTTTCTGACAGTTCCAAGCTTCCAAACGAAAGCGGCCTACGAACATCTTGTTGAGAGACTTGTGCTCGTGTATGGTCTCATGACAAAGATTACATCAAATCTATTCCTGTACTGAGATTCTCAAAGATTAATCCAGCAGAGATCTTACAAAATAGGGCCGCTCAGTCCAGCAAAGAAGGAAAAATGCTGCTATTTGACCCGAGTTTCATTTCTGACCGCGTGCCTATCGCTTTCTTCAGCTGGGTTTTTTTTCTTTGTTTCCAATGTGTACCGTATATCAGCGATGATGGGCGCAGAGGAGAGCAATAGCGCCAGTACTCGATTGCGATAACCCCCTTCCCACGAAGCCTTCTGCGGGTCCAAAACTTCCTCATCCGTGTGAAGGGTGCTCGCAACTTGCATATTATCCTTGCGAAAAGTGAAAATTTCGAGCGCATTCGAGGGGACATTAGAGAACTGTATAAAATGGTGTGTTCGAAAGAGTTAACCTGAAAGGAAACGATGTGTTATGAGAGAAGCAAAAAGATATTGCACAAGAGTTGGTAGCAATATTTGATCACAATTAGAGAAGCAGCAATGAAAAGAGATCTTACAAAATAGGGCTGCTAATTTACCACTATTTTTGAACTGTACTGTAAGATAATGTCTCGAAGGTACCTCAAAGAAAGAATATCTGCGTCATTTCATACGTTCACAACAAAAATTCACCAACGAATATTCCAATTGCAAATAAAGTATTGCCTATGAATCGTTAATACTAATTCACGAGACACGCAGGAAGCATACTTGTTCATTTCGACCCACACCCAATATGAATAGTTCATTCCGAATCTATAGATGACGCCTGAAACGTTTAGAAAAGGAATTAAAGTGCCTATGATTTTTCGACATCGACCGACAAATTTGTGCCTAAGTAATCGGTTAATTCTGATGAGAACATATCATCCCAAAAGCATTTTTGAACTACCTCTAAGAAATATTCATCCACTTTTTGTGCAAAAAAAGAATATCTGAAACTAATTCAGATTAATAATAGTGTCCTCGAAGTAACACATCAATATAATCGAAAAATCGGTCCGCCAAGTTCAGCTGCTAAGCGAAACAAGAGGATAGAGACACAATTAGGGTTTGCCGTAAAAATACAAATGGATCAGTTTCGATAAACTGTCACAACATGACAACAAAAAGCAAATAGAGAAAATGAGCAGCTGTCAATCTAGTTGAACGATATTGTCTAATGTGCAAAAAGCGAGGGCAGAAGAAAGGCTGTTGAAATATATCCTAGTACATACCTTCACTGAAAGTGATGCAGCTGTACGATGGGTGAAATTTTGTGCTGTAAATTGACTTGAAGACAGTAACTAATGAAATACAATAAAGCGTTACCATAATCGCCTATCGCTGATCCCTCTAAAATGAATTGGACGTTATTCATTGATGACGAATTTTCGCAAAGTAATTAACATCGTTGAACATATCGCTCGGAAAAAGGCGTTTTGGGCTTAAGCCGCAACTACTGCACTGAACGAGTTGCGTTACAAGGCAAAGCGATGCGCGCAAACCTCAACTTCTGAAAAACTGATAATCCATTGCAGTCTTATATTACCATAGCGCTGCACAGTGCATGAATCATGTGAAAATAACCTTTTTAAAAAAGCGAGCATATTCCAACTGTGAAACCATAGCGAAAGTCCCCGCAGATGACCTCGAGATCCGAAGATCCTCTTCCCTGGGGAGATGTGGAGAGCGCAGAAACCCAAGGGGTGGTCCGCGAGCCCAAAAAATTCCTTGACTCCGGGCTAGCTGAGAGGAAGAAAGACTGATTCATTGTATCACATTAAGGAGGACCCTCCCGCCGCAACTCCCTTTCGTGCGTTGGACGGTGTTTGCTGCTCTTCGTTGATGATTTTTATGCTTAGAAAGTCTTGAACTTGTTGAAGCATTTTTGAAAAAATCACCCATAAGCCCAAGAACGTCCCATACTCCTAGACCCTATTTGAACGGAAACGAAATAGTGTGGTGTAAAAAAATCGTTGGGCTGCTCTGAGTGGTATCGTGCTGTTGTTACTAGGATTTTGTTGGGCTGCTTGCTCCTGCTAAAACATTTTTGGACGTTTGCCTAGTTAGGTGTTCTGCGTTGCCCTGGAGCAATTTATCAGTGCTACTTACGCGAGTTGAGATTATGCGTCTGCCAAGTCTGAGACCTCAGCATTCCTCACTATTCTCTGGTCAGTGGTTTTTCGCTGCTTCTTTGCTCATTTTAACTCCAGACTTTATTCGGCGAATAGCAAAATATGGTTTTTTGCCTCTTTGACGAACCATCGCTAGTTGAATTGTGAGGGCTGTAGAAGTTTTCAGAGGTCTTACATCAACATAGCAAGGAGTCGGGAAGATATTGAAAAGAAAGGGAGCTGCATGAGTCAGCTGAAAAATGTGTGAGCATTTTCAGGCTTAACAAGATCACAGCGTATCGCTAATCAATTTCAACAGTCGCAACTCCGTGACGTACCCCCACCGCCCTCACTCGATTCCGTTTATCGAGTAAGCGCACCAATGGTTATAACTTACTTACTTGATCGTTTTACTTCTTAAATGCCTAACGGTTACGATTTCTGCTGTTACCCTTCGCGAAAACGGAAAAGGACCTAAGTTAATTTGAAGACGTTTTTTAGTAGTTAAATATCTCACACAAAAAAAAGATTTAAGCTTGCAAACCTTTATCTGCGAATCTTTCACTGTGAGGTATAAATTATTGGTGAGCCCGAGCGTAGGACGAAGTAGGCTTTTTTTCGATGATGCATAAAAAGAGTGGCAAGTCGCACCAAGTAAATGAGCTCCGACCCAAGCATTTCTTAGCAGATTTATTGCATTAAAACAAATAAATTTTTCGCACTACAAAGCCGAGCGAATTTTGCGGTTGTGTTAAACGAATTGAGTAGTTTTTTATCTCATGCAAATGTCACTAGTGGCATTCGAATGAATTCACTCGCTGAAAGATGCGTCTTCTATGAAGGACATCTTTCATGGGATGAATGCATTGCGTGATATGATTTAAGAATAGAAAATAGTATTCCATTTTCTTTCTTCTAGGCCACCATTTCGCTATAAAACTTCTTCCTTAAGTACTTTGAAGTTGGTTCAGATTGCATGAGACTGAAATTAAGTGGCTTCAAGTACTGACAATTGTCTGTGACAGCATCTCCTCCCTACTGTGAAAACTGAGCTGGACTTCTATTGTGACGAAGAAAAGTGTCTGTCCCATTGGCTCATTCGATATTCCATCGCCAAAAGAAGAATAACCATTTTCCGAGCAATCGCCACTCTTATATTCAATTCACTTCGTCCACTTACTACATGCGAAGAGGAAGTCCTTGAAAATCCGCAACGTAATGCTTCCCCTAGAAACGATCGGTCACTAATTCTATGTAAATGCATGTGCGTGTATGTGCGTAGATGTTGTGCACCTGCCTATCTGATGTTTTCAATATGTCAACTCGGAAACTTCCGGCAGTGAACCGCCTGTATGTGTTGGTTGCATATTGGTGGGAATTCATGGCAAGTGTTGCATTCAATTTCTGGATGAGTTTATCCGAAGTTTATTTCGAGACTTTTGCGAAATCACACGAATTTCTTTCTCTTTCCTCATCCATCTCCACATGAATCCTCTCAGTTTTCTTTTTGTTCCTGTTATCTCTGAATATGATGTTCAATGAAGCAAAAATTTCTCTAGTATCCTTCGTCCAACGGTTTGTATGATTCGTCGACGTGATATATCATCGAAAACGTAGGCTTTGCGAATCGCTGCTGTGCATATCATCGCTTCTGATTCTTTGTTTAGCCTTCGTGGAGATCGCAAGAATATGGAGTAAAATAATTGTTGCAGCAAAGTCGACGTCAAGGCAGCGATCAAATCGACTCACTGATTCGTGACATGGAATGGAAAATGAACACCGGCGTTGGCGCGGCTGGAGACAGTATGCAAATCTTTTTTTAGTTTACTCCATATCATGCGAAGAGCGTAAGACGAGCTTTAGATAAAGGGGGAATATTTATATGTCCAGGCAGCGGCGCTTCCTCTTCAAAAATGGTAGTCGATCCATCCGTCAGAAATTGTCTGAATTGTTTCAGGCAGTTGGATGGCCTGCGAATTGAGGTGAATCATGGCGCTTGTTTTGTACAGAGCAAATGATGCGTTCCTTCGCTAGCCAAATGATCATATGCACTTTGAGTTTTATCTATAGTGGGAGTGTATTTGAAAAATTTCTTCTGATGGATCGCTATTTCAACGGTGTACGGAATCCGCTATGGTGTTTTATTCAGCTGTATCTAGGACAATGGTGAAGATATGGAGCTGTCTCTTATGAATCAAATCTCTCCACAAACTCGCAGAAGCAACGGCAAAGAGGGGAATATTGTAATTTGCCCAATATAGTGGCTTATGTTTTGTCGCATTATGGCTGCTACAATATAAACATATATATATATATATATATATATATATATATATATATATATCTTTGACGACATTGTTGTTT
>JAARMF010000495.1:0-10136 GCA_022844705.1 Toxascaris leonina | reverse complement strand
GGGGGGGGGAATTTCGAAGATTTCTCAACATTTCTTCTAATATTTCATCTCGAAGATTTTTTCGATGGAGATCGAAAAAAATGTTTAGCAATAAATTTTTGCAATTTCTAGTTAATAATGAATCTGTTCGGTCCGTTCTGTTCGAAATTATTTCTCAAAAATATTTTTGCCTTCCGAGAAGAAAGTTTGCGAGTTGACCGATTCGTGCTGAGCGCCTGCAAAAGTTTTTATCCTTTCCCTCATTTCCTTCATTTTTAATCCTCTTCCACCTCCCTACCAATCCTGTGCTCATTCTTCCTCTCCTTTCTCCTCTTCAATCTCCTTTCCTTCTGATTCCTTACCGCTCTCGAATAGAACCACTATAGGGTGCCGTCTGCAATGCCATGTACGCAGTGTTTAATGCTGGTGCAATTTTTCAGTTGGTTACGGCGGCATTTGCGCTCGATTAAGGGGTAATATTGGTCTTTGCTCCTTGTGGTCCTTTTGAATCGACTTTGATTGATAGTGCGCCTATACGATCCATTCGTATTATTCTCCGAAGAGAAGTTTTGCAAACTTTCACATAAGAGCAACAACTGACTGACCTCTTGTAGATTCGCCTAAAGAATCAAATCACTTTCGCTGCTTTTTTTTTTCCTTTTTGAGAGAGAGAAAGAGAGGATGAAGAGAAAAATTGGAAATCAACGACTATGAAAAAAGCGAAAGAAAAATGCACAAGAATACGTTAAATCTCTTTCATGCCCCTCAAAGTATGCTACATTAAGAAATTACCACATCGATGGTATGCATCTTTAAAAAAAACAATATGGTGGAGAGGAGGAGGAGAATGTGAATATTTGTGATACGATCCAACTATTCGTTAGTCTAAAAAAAATTGTTTCAAAAATTGCTGCAGAAAGTGATAAACGTGGCAATTCTTATATTTAATTGTCTCGTTATTGCAGTAACTAACAAGGTCTTGTCTAGTTTTTTTCTTTTCTCACTGATCTCCTTCCTCTCTGAGAATTTTACTCGATAACAGCAATTAACAACTGAACAAATGTTGTTGTCCTTTCAATACTTTATTATTTCCATACTTCGGAAAAGGGTAGACGGATTTAAATGAAACAATTTTTACAATTGCCTCTTTTGTCGGTAGTTCACAGTTAGTTTCAAATATCCTTCTATTACATTAGATGCCTTAGTTTTTTGTCTCTAAATATCTAAATAATCTTTCAGCCATCATTATGGCAATTTCTCTTCCATTTCATTAATTAGTTTTTCAAAATTATGCAAAATATTTATTTATATTGTGCAACGATTACAGCGTATAAAATAGTGGTGTTCCTTTCGCATTTTTCATTTTCAATCCATTTCTCTTAAGGCCAGTTTTTCTCCCACATCGTTCCATTATGCTCAATTTTCTCGAATTATTTTCTTCAGTAGTTCCACTTTCATTTCACTGAGTGGAATAGAGCGTATGAAATAAGAGCCGCATTGATGCAAATATCACCACAAATATGTGTGTGTACAGAGCACAATTGAGCAAACTCAAATGCAACACCTTCAGTTGTATTTTTTGAGACGCAAACAATTGCTTACCTACACAACAATAATTTTGCGTGTCACAATGAATGCGCAAAGGACGGAAGTGTTTATCGCAGAAGATAAACGTGTCGATAAGCGAGGCCATACCAATGCAGTGTATGGGGCTCCAGATTCCTATCGGTGTCACTCAGTGAACCCGTCAAGACGAACACGTACCACATCAACCCCCACAATACAATTCCGTTATGCACATCAGCCCTGATTAATACTAATGTTCGCTTAAACGCATTCCCATATGAACAATTCTATATGTGCGTTAGCTTCGATTGCACTAAGTATATAGCGTAATCTATTATCAGCAGATTAACTTTCAGTATATCCATCAGAAGATATCGATATCGGAAGCAGGTGACAAACTTCTTATGAAATATAAGATCACATGTTTTTGAGAAAGTGGGGGCAATGCAAATGTTATATTTGCCGCTTAATGCCAAATAAACATTGGGCGTGATGCATGGATTTAGCATCCGAAGTTGTGCGACAGGAATTCTAGAAAGTTTTTGAGAAGAAAAAAATGTTTTTCAACATCTTTCAAACCTTGAAAGTTCAGTTGCCGCTTGCAATGAACGAGCGCACCAATCTATTTCCCTTGGGCGCTGCATTAAAGCCTGGTTCACTCTTTGAGACATATGGGTCGCCGTATCGCATCTCTTTTGGCCAATAGCTTGTCGGGATCGCCATCGTTAATTCACTCCTACCAAATTAGAGCATTCGATAATGTTGTGTGGATCACTTTCGCTTCTGTTGAAAGAGAAAACTCTGATATCTATCGGAAAATGAAACAATAAATTTGGACAAGCGCTCACTTATGCATCTTAAAGTGAATGCAGGTGTTGTGGCTTAGGAAAGTAACTGTAGCAGTTGCATGCGTTGTCGAATGTAAGAGTGCGGTTGTATTTGACAACGTAGTGCTGTCCGGAAGAGGTGATGGTTGAGGTAGCGGTGAATTTACTAAAGCAGAAATGTGATGGTTTGCAGGAAAGAGATGTAATATTATCAGAAACAAAGATGTATTATAAAGTATGTTGCGCTGCACTTTACCGTTAGTAAGTTTCTTCGAGGTGACAATGTTCAGCGATCGCCTCGGGCAGTGTTATGACCTGTTCCCACTGATAGGCTCTCACTCGTATCATTTTTGTCATTATCATTTTCAAGAACTTTGCATCGGGTATAAAGACACCGTTGAGTCAGAAACGACAGTAAATTCTTCAAAGCAGTTATTAATTTGCGCATTTTTAAATCACTGATGAATTTATGCGTCGTAGTCGACAATTTGTTAATCGACTTTCTGTTCTTTCAGAGGAATTTTTTGAGTGGCGCTCAAATTTCATTCATAAATAGTTCACATTTTGTCACCCATCTAATTTTCCGTTTCTCACTCAGTTTATTTTCTTTTTCGCATCAGATTTGCATAATTGCAAATTGAATGTCAGCGCAAAATATGCTAGGAATTATTGCAAAGAAAAATGAATTTTCATTCAATAGTCAGCAATTTAGAAGCGCTTCAATAAAGCGCTCAATAGTACTAATGAATTTATATGCGCACTTATGTGATGAAACAGTCGCTGTTTATTTAACAACCTATTTGACCATTGAGCGCAACATCTGAGTTCTCATCGATACAGTGTCTGTCCTCCAATTTTTTTTTTTTTTGCTTTTTTAAACTGATGGTAATTTTCGAGTAGAACGCCTTATGCACGTGCTAATCGCATAAAGTTTGTATGTCTGTAAGCCTGGCCCTTTGAGAGTAACGTAGAGATAAGTCTAATCGGAGTGAATGATGATCTGTTGACGATATTGGTGGACAGGTAGGTATTTCTTTTCTTACCAGTTGAATGATGCAGCAATGGGGATAGGTGGAAAGGGGTTTCTAACAATTGAGTTTTCATAAAAAACGAATGGACGATATTTTCGAGATTCCTAGTGACCCATTTATGGGCTCTACAGCTGCAAGCTTAAATGTCTACTCATTCGTTTGTATTGCTAAGTATGAAATGCACATTAAACGATGAGAGTGCTCCTAACATACTATCATGCTGTTAAAAGTCATCTGACGTCTCTTCCGCCATCGAACTGTCATCGAACTGGAAAAAAAAATTGTCCATCACACCAAATCTCAATCCAGTGGCCCAACGTATCAGATAGATTGAGCTTACGAGGGTTGTGCTTAATGGGGCAGGACGACAAGCAGAGATGTGAGAGAGGTTGATTGTTGAGAATTGCAAATCTTGTTCGTTGAATTCAAACAAAGTATTGGAAGAGATCGACTAGGTACATGCACTTGGTCTTGTCACCTGATTTGGCTCAAATTCAAGCAAGTATGGAAGAGATCCGTGCTGCTAAACATAGCCCTTGTAGGAGCGATTATCTCGCCCCTCACCAAATGGTCTGTAGTTGAAATCGGGACTGGAAAGATTTTGCAACGCTCGTATGGCAAATTCTGGGATGCCTCTGAGAAAAAATTTCCATCGGTGCAGTTTTTCAACTCGCACTGGCGATGTACATTATGGCAATGACGCATTTGCGTTTGTGCATATGTGCGTTTGTGGATGTTGCCATGCAGCAGTTGCAGGCACTGAAGCTAGAATTATGAAATTTGATGGATATGATGGATGTGATCTTAATTACGCATGAGCCATCCTGCCCCTCTTTTAAGGTTTGTCAGCCTCAGAAGTGATTCCAAGCGCTGAATGTAACCTGAACTTTTCCTGCATTTTACAACCACTTGAGTCAGAGCAAATGAAATTTTTGTGGGGTGGTCAGATCGGTGGAAACATAAGACTATTGTTGTATATTTAGCATCTACTGTTCATTTATTGAAATGATTGCAATGGGTAAATGAATGACAAATTTCCGATAAGCTTTTGGGCTGTAGGCGAAATCTCGACAATATGGAGGTCGTCGTTTTTGGAAATGCAGCTTGAGCTGCGAGATGTATTCTTCTAATATGTGGATTGCGGTTAGTTTTGATGTTGAACCGACCTGATTAAACGAAATTGGGGACTGCTATGACTGCAACTTGAGAAAACATATTGCGCGTTGCTAGTGCTAGTGATTAGAACAATGTAAAAGATTGGTCATGTAAGGTTGTAGATGCATGCTGTACCTCCCCCATATCTTTTGTAATTGTTTAGGTGGTCTGATGTAGGCTTTTTTGTCTTTACTCAGTGAAGCAGTTTCATGTTGTGTCTAGAGGACAATAGCGCTTCTTCACTCCATTAGCACCGTCGTCTTGCACGCTTCTTCTGTAGTACGAGTTGACATACAATGATAGCGTGGTCAAATACAACCACATCCAGGTAAGATGCACACATCGGAAGAGCATTGCACATCCACCGTTAATTAATCCTCAACATACGTTGTGCCTTCTATTTGTACTCAATAATTGCACCATTAAAAAGCGGTTACCCATCTGTATGAGGCAGTTTGCATTTAGCTGCTTATTCTGAAGTCCTCATTTGCGAATCAAGTTTTTTGAGACATACAGAGCCCACCGGTCCTATACAGGCGTCTTCTGCAGGCGCTTATTTGATTAATCGAAAGAGCTTGACAAAGGAAGTGAATATGGAACGGCATTCGGAGCTGGACCTTCAGAAATGAGCTCTGCTATATTGGCGCGAACGAAGAAGCGACAAAATCGATCGCTGTTAGAGAAGCAGCTGACGATTTTATGAAGTGCTCGTTGCGCAGCTGCGAGCTCGCCAGCTATTTCAAGCAATAATAAGTAAGGCGGGCGAGAGCAGCTACATTTAAGCACAAATGCAGTTGGCCAAGGGACGTTGTCTTTCTATCCGTGCTCGTCTTTGGAATGCTTTATGTACATAAAAAAGGACGCACCAAAAAAAGTGTGGTACTGATGTCAACGTGTTGAATAGGCCGACATAGAAGAGTAATGCCTGCCTGCGTTTTCAGAGAAATATGGACTCATCAATAAGCTCACGTTTGCACATATTGCACGCTATGTTAAACACACCAGAATTGTGGAAATGGGTTGAATATATGGTGTGAACACACTTAGCCGCAAAGCTATCGCAAACATTGAAGAAATGGACTTGAAAATGATGTTGACTTTCGGCTTTTGTGGTTTAAAATTTTGAGTGCTGCATCATTCCGGGCACTGTCTCCTTTCATTTCTTTACCTGCGGCGACGCGCAAAAGAAGTTTCGTTCCACTTCACTTTCAACGACATAACTCAGAGATGAAATGGAGTGGATCTGCAGAACGCACCTTCCCTATGAGCTAAACGTCGCCTGGTATGCAAATTCGCACAAATTTCACAATCAAATAGAGTCGTTTCAACGCTAATTTGCATAATGCGACTTGCCTTAGAGTGCATCTTATGTGATGCTAATTTTAGTGTTACTTATCACTAGGCGCATATTGTGCGCTTTCGTGCACTGAGGCGTATGCTTTGTCAGCTGAAATGAATTCGAGAGTTGTTTAACGAGACTGTATGAATAGGCCATTGAAGCCAACAACTCATTGACCACTATATAAGCACTTCTGAAGATGGCAGCTTCTCTACTGCAATATAAATTCTGCTTGGAGCGCAGCTTTCAACAGTCCAAAAAGTGCAAACAGTCTGTACAAAGACCGACAACAGCCCTCAGTCACAGATGACAATAACACTGAATTTGATTGCATTTCCATACAATACTGCGGCACTCTTTATGGCCTGCGAGCATGAATCATATGCGTTTTTTCGTTGATCTGTGGTAGTTCTATGGTTTAACTATCATAATAGTAGTTGGAACGAACGGAAAATGAAAGAAATGGCAACTTTATTACCTAGTGAATTGAAAGACGGATTCAGCTCTGAGGCAGATCGTACAATATTAGGTGCAGTTTGAATAAAATCGTGTATGATGATAAGTTGTTGAGAGTGCGATGTTGCCTTCTGACTCATTACATACCTTCGATGCAGATCACTGCAGGACAATCAACGACAGCTAGATTTCATTGACTGATTGCTAATTGAGATTCGATTTGACACACGAAAATGTCGATTGGATTGACGGATAACACCAAAAAAAAGAAAGGAAAAAGAAAAATTTCAAACAGTGTTGAAGATGGAGGTGTAAAAGGGTCTCTATAGTTGCTGTTGATATCTTATATTCATGTCATAAATTTAGTCATTGATATATGGCCATTCCATTTTTTTAGACAGCATGAAATCGCGTGAATATAAAAAAATGAGCTGAAAATATGCACTGGGAATAATTAAGTAACATTTTTATATATGTGAAAATGTAGATGAGATGGAAGCGTTATGTCATCCAAACAAATCATTTATTCCCAATAGTACTTCGATCAAGTTGCAATAAAAACTCATATTTGGGCCATTTATCGTGCAAGCCGAATGCGCAACTTGTCAAACATTAAAACATTCAGCTATTCTTTGAAAAATTCAAGAAGTTTCCAGCAAAACGTTTGCGAAAAAGATGTTAGAAATCAAGTTGAAATCTCACTTATTTTCGTTAATCAAAAATTTCTGCTTCATTATTTTCAGGTCCAAAGTAGAAGAGGTTACCCATTTATATGCGGCTAACATTAAAAGCTACTTATCAGTTTATTCGACTTCTGGAAATATAATGTGTGAAAAGGAAATAATTAAGCGAATATAATTCGAGATGAATTCGTTTATGCGCTAGGTGAATCTGAGCGTATCCACTTCAACATCACAATAGTGTTGGTTATGCATTCTTAAAAGCATTTACTCACCGGTTTTGATAAGCATGATGTCTGAACAGGTTCGCATTTACTCTCGCTCTTCTTTTCCTGTTCAGTTCTTTCCTTTGTCCACTTCCCCTAGAGCATTCACTTTTTCGTCAATTTCGAACTAGGAATGGTATAAGGTTCGAAACTAACAGGGATGCTATGTCCCACGAAAGCAGCGCGGGTTTTTGCTGCTGGGAACGCATTGTTGTCTACAAAGGTTGAAAGGCTCCTTACACTGCTGTAATTATAAAAATTGAACGAACAGTGTGCTGCAATGATTCATCCAGCACGCCATTATTCAAGTTTGATAATAGTGCAAAGTGTGCACTTTTACACTCCGGCGACGGTAAGTGGACGAAAAAGTAATTCCGTATCAAAATTGCGTGGAATATAAGGGGAGNGGGATCCGGTGAGGCGTTTTTGTCATGAAATGTTCTCTTAGAGGAAAACTCTTGACAAGAGCATGTTTGTGAAACGCCATATATCAATTGCATTTGCAGATAATTGCTGCAAGTGCGGTGAAGGCATTAGCAATGATCGACCAGGCTGTACGGCACTCGATAAGATGTTCCACGTGGCGTGCTTCACATGTAACGAGTGCGGCAAACAACTAGCCGGTGCTTCATTTTACAATGTCGATGGAAGGCCACTCTGCGAACAAGATTATAAGGTTATTTACTGCAATACTCAGATGTGACTGCTGAACAGAAGTGGTTAGGTGATCGATCACGCTGATGGACCTGCGAGGCCACAAAACATATAAGTGACGGGACGATACAGACAGAAAGTTGCTGCAAAAATGAAATAATGCATATACAGAAAGAACCCTTAACGAAGCCAGGTTTTGTTGTTTGTGTTTCCTGATTTGCGCCATACAGTGAAAGAATTCATTGGCTCAAGCAACTACGGCGAATGAGGGCTTCTGTGGTACTCGCAGTCGATACGAGACCTTCTGTAGGCTATGACGTTATATAAAAACAGATTTTACCTGGCCGAGGAGAAGTTTGCATTAATTCACATGACTTCCACCTGCAATGCTTATTTTCCTCGAGCAATTCGAGAATTGAGATGAGGTCAACATCATGATGCGGTTCACCGGAGTTCATCAGATCTGCAAGCCGTTTTGCTGGCCTGTTTGCAATGCTGTTTGCAAAAGGCCTGTTTTACTGGCGTCATTTTTGCGCAGATAGGCACGCATCGTTTCGTCTGTATCCGATAGTTGCGATTTTTGAGCCACAGAAGTTACAGTAATGGAAATTGATGGACGTAATCCGCAACGTAGGTTGACTTTCTGACTTGTTTCCTTCCGATGAGAGCCATGGCTGAGCGGGCAGAGAGGTATTCTCACGAATGGAATTTTTTCCCCCATATTGCTGGTCTATCGTAGACCCTTTTGAATGATCCTTCGCTGAGAGCTGGAAATGCAGTAATTTGCCTCATTGAATGCCATTTTCGTAGTATTTTATTGTTTGATTTTTCCGAAGTTGTGGTACCGATGCTGGTCTGTCATCCACATGAATTTTTGGTGCTTAAAGATGCCGTGAACTTTGCTGTCAGTTCTTCTTTAAAGCCAATTGCATATCAGAAGTGATCCCTCTTTTCAAATGTTTTGTATCATCTTCTATCCATTCACTTCCNCCCCCCCCCCCCCTCCCCCTATGGCCCAGAGATTATAACATACTAAGCTATCTGAACTACGGCCATTTGTCTTTCGAGTTTTAGACGCTGGAATGTAACACTTGAAAGTCGGAGTTCAAATTATAGACGGAAATAGAAGCTGTAAGAGATTTGAAAATAGGAAACAACACGTAACAAGAATGAGAATTTTTTGCCAAAAGATGGCTTATTGCATTTTGTGAATGTTTTCAGAATTCCTTGGAACGTTGTGCGAGTTGCGGTGAGCCAATAATGAACAAGCTGCTACGTGCATCAGGCAGTACCTACCATCCAGCTTGTTTCGTTTGCTCGGTTTGCAAGAAGTGCCTCGATGGTGTGCCGTTCACTGTCGATTCGGCGAATAACATCCATTGTGTCACGTGCTTCCACCAGTTAGTTTTGCCTTCGATTTTATTTTTTAAGCTCTCAAAGATATTATTCGCAAATCACTCAAAAATTTTCACTTTGAAATCTCCGGCCACTCTTCTTTTCATTCAACCAGCTGCGTTCATTGGAACGCAGTTTTCTTCAAAAAATCTATTTCGCCTAGATATCTTGTCTCTTTTTCCTTTCCCATTCCTTTTTTATTATTTCTTTCCTTTTCCCCTCCCCTCTAGAAATTTGCTAAGCGGGAGTTTGCGGTTTGAAGTGAGCCAAAACAAGTATAAATGACCTTGCGTTTTTTTTTCTGCACCTCATTGAACTATTAAGCAAATCCCATTAGTATTGCTCAATTCCCGTAGTTGTACTTCTGAGCCATAAAAGATGTCGATCACTTCGAGGGTCCTTAATAAATGTGGCTACTTTAGCACTTCATTAGAAGCGAATTTCCAGTGCACTTTCAGGCTTATCGTGACGCGACGTCTGTGTATATGTATGTGTCTCTACATCTGTCTGCCTTTTTATTAGATTCAGCCCTGAAGTCAAGTGAAACAGAGTGAGTGAGCTGAAGCACTTTAACTATCAATTACTTTGACGCTTATCGTTACCACAAATGAGTGCATAATTTACAGGAAATTTGCACCTCGTTGTGCAGTGTGCTCGCAGCCAATTGTGCCGGAAGAGGGTGAGAAGGAATCTGTGAGAGTCGTTGCTATGGACAAAAGCTTTCACGTGAACTGCTACCGTTGTGAAGATTGCAACATGCAACTTAGTTCAAAAATTGACGGACAAGG